>OX411253.1:9075807-9304567 GCA_948150575.1 Tinea pellionella
ATCTATCTATTACGGTTCTCCTGCAAAAGCTAAAAATTTGAAACTTTTGGGCCAAAACGACCATTTTTCTCATAAAAGGACTAGACTGGAATTTTAAGGATATCTCCTCAACTGTAATACCTAGGGTGACAAATGAGTACTTGTTTTAAAGCTAATAATACCATCTTTAAAATGAGCCCTTATTTTCCTTCCTACCTATTACAGTTGTCCCACAATAGCTAAAAATGTTCAAATTTTGGTCAAAAAATGCCGTTTTTCAAAACTTCAGGTCTAATGCGGGACGGCTAAACCACCTCCGATTGAGCTGAAACTTTGAGGAGATCATTTTTTTACTAATCTGCACACTTTTGGCCCATGGCCCGATAACATTTCGAACATCGACGATTTTGGACCACCCTAATACACACATTTGTTACTGTTCTTATTAAAGTGTTAAATATAATATTTTTAGATAAGTTTTGAGGAGCAGGTATGGCAAAATGAGCTGAAGGATCTAATTTGGTTGGAATTGCAAGCGAAGATAGCCGGCCGCTCCTTGGCACAGCAAGATGTATTTTTATGTGCACAGAGAGATATTGTACCCACTATTGTACAGAATATTATTGATTATAGGTATGTATTTACTTAATTCTGGACCAGGACATATGTATTATCTATGAGTGACTGTGGATAAAGATGAGCTTGCAACTCATTTAGTGTTGTAATATCCTAAAAAGAATTTAACTAGTACTAATGTAATTTTATTATATGCACTTTGGTCCCAGTGCAGTAATTATAGTGCATTTTCCTGCGCTCACAACTTATTCAGTCATGAAATCTTCTAAAAAAAACTTAACTAGTACTAATGTAATTTTATTATATGTACTTTGGTCCCCAAGCAATAATTATAGTGTATTTTATTTTACTCATTCCACTCACCAAAGTAGAGCTGATGTCTTCCAATGTAGAGTCCACTCTATGATGAACTTTGCCCATAAAGCATCAGACATGTGGCAGATTTGACCAGCCCAGTCCCACGTGACTTTATGGGTACTATCAAGAGCAGGGGAGCAGTCCCACCTTAAGGACTAATGTTACTTGCATATTTTTATGTTTCTCTCGGCACCTACTTTAAATATAACTTCCGCCTGATGTAAAGCTAGAGTGCCGTCCATGAACGGAAACAACTCCTACTACAGAGAAATCTGTCGGGGCAGCAAGAGTGTGCGCAAGAGCTACACAACCTGGTTCTACCGTCCCCTTTCTTCTATCGGACGTCCAGGCACCCGGAGAGGTACCATCCGTTTATGGTTCAAGTTCCTAAAGTGCGTACGAGGCGTTTTGACAACACGTTCCTCGTGCGTACTGCGAAACTGTGGAACTCCCTCCCGGTGTCTGTGTTTCCCGACACGTACAACATAGGTCTCTTCAAATCGAAGGTGAACAGGTACCTCATAGGCAAGCGTGCTCCACCTTAGACCACATCACTGCTTAACACCAGGCAGGGTGTGGTCAAACGCTTGCCTATTAAGCATAAAAAAAAAAAAAAAGTCGCCTCCACTATGCCGGCTTAAAGAGATGAGCATGTACCATCCAGATTGACAGTGCACACTCCTCTCGTTATACCTGGCTACTTCGAAACTATTCCCAAAACGCGACAAGGTCACTTCACGGGTGTTACATTCGAAAGTAGTGGTACTACCCCAGGAGGGCAGACTGGACAAATAACCACCATCAGTCTGCCTACCACTCTTTAAGGTTATTATTATATTAAATGCTTTAATAATTGATGATATCTGTTTGTTTATGCAATTAAACATTGTCTATTGATTGGTAAATGATGTGTTGATATAATTAATTAATAAAAAAAGAAGATATTATTTTAGAATATTGTTTTGTTGACTTCTGCTTTCCTTTCAACCTTCAAGCGGAGCGTCAAAAAGCACCTTCTCAGGCCGGCATAGTGGTGGCGACTGGAGCCACCGTGCGAGCGGTTCTCTAGTCGTCAATGCTCATGGACCGCCACTGCGTTTACCATCAGACCAGTCGAGGTCACATGTCGTGCCAAAATAAAAATAAAATTTTTTTCAGGTTCATGAATCCTCAGCCATGTGAGGGTAGGTCTGCGAGTCTTATATGTTACAAGAGTGAATTTGGTGATGGTTATGTTGAGGAGAACGTTCAGACTAATGCTGAACAGGATTGTCATGATGGTGAGTGGGTGTTGCTGGTACGTGGGTTCAGATACCATCATCGGGCCTTTCTTGATATTACCACCTACTTTTCAGTGTATAACAAGAATCTTTTTGTTTTCGAATGTAACACCCGTTGTCGCGTTTCGGGAGTAGTTTGAAAGTAGCCAGGTATAGCGAGAGGAGTGTGCACTGTCAATCTAGACGGTACAGGCTCGTCTCCTCAAGCCGGCATAGTGGAGACCACTGCTGTTTGTACTGAAGACTACTGCATCACGCGAAGTGTTGTCACATGCCGAGCTACATTAAAAAAAAGCCGGCATAGTGAGAGCGACTGCAATTTCTGTAACGAGAAGCGAGATGATTGTGCACAGTCAACCTGGAAGTCGGCATGGCGGAGGCGACTGCTACCTGTGGCAATTTATCTGTAGTAGCAGTTGTTTCCGTTCATGGACCGCACTCTAGCTTTACATCATGTTTTGTCCTATAAGATAGTATATTATATTTTCAGAGCAAAGTTATGGTATGTACGGTTGTCTGTCATTCAATTGTCTCCCGTGTACGGCCGGCATAGGGAGGGCGTTGAAGGAGGTGGGTACGTTATTGGATTCGTTCTATAATGCGGAAACTTTGTATCCGTCGAGTAAGGCCATGGCCACGCATCACCCGTTGATTGCTACTACGCTATTTAATAATAGATTGAAGGTATGTATGTAATTTTATGGTAGACCTAACATCAGGCGAAGTCTCCCCCGCTATGCCGGCTTGAGGAAGCTTCACAGATGTTTTTACTTTTTTTTTTATTGTAGCCCAGCATATGACAACACTCCGCCTGATGTAAAGCTAGAGTGCGGTCCATGAGTGGAAACAACTGCTACTACAGAGAAACCTGTGCGAGCAGCAGTCGCCTCCGCTATGCCGGCTTGAGGAGACGAGCATGTACCATCTAGATTGACAGTGCACACTCCTCTCGCTATACCTGGCTACTTTCAAACTGTTCCCGAAACGCGACAAGGTCACTTCACGGGTGTTATATTCGAAAGTGGTGGTACTACCCCAGGACGGCAGACTGGGCTAATAACCATAATCAATTTGCCTACCACTCTTTAATAAGCGACCAAAGTACATTGGTCAGAATTAGCGAGGTTCGAACACGGGTCTCATCGATCGTGAGTTCACGCGTCTCATCGATCGTGAGTTCACGCGCCTTCCCGGTAGACCACAGCTGCTCTATACCTGCCACTGTCGTATTGTTTTCAGGCGATGTGCCTCTGGTACAATGTAGCTCTTCACATGAGAATGCGTATATTGGCCGTGAGAAGACTCATCTTGACTATACAACATAAACATTGTACACAAAAATTACGACAACTGTCCACTGATCAAGCAGATACTGTCAGGTAAGGGTCCAGGGGTTGGCAACTGGTGGTCCGGAACTAGGTAAAAAGTAACAAAATTGCGAAAAAAAATTTTATTCCTCAAGCCGGCATAGTGGAGGCGACTGCGCCTGTAGCAATTTATCTGTAGTAGCAGTTAGCAGTCGTTTTCGTTCATGGACCGCACTCCAGCTGTAATTGCATTTGGGTAAAAAATTCTTTTTAAAATGTATTAGGAGTACACCTCGTCCGTCGACAGTGAGGTTTGATGTGGAGACGACCAGCAGCAGTGACAGCAACAACAGCCAACATACTGATGATAAGGATAACACCAATGGTATTTATTATATTACAAATAATTCTTCTTCTTCTCTTGTTAAATGGGCTCAGATGTCATAACAACGACAATTCTGTCAATGTCGAGTAGTAAATTCTTAATGTTTGTGCATCAAATTGCAATGGTGTGTTTTACAATTTGACGCTTTCTTGGAGTATTTGGCGGCAATTCACCCGATCACGTCACAATATGAGCGTTTTCACGGCGTGGGATAACCGCAAAAAAAAAACCGATTCCGTTGCCTCATATAGAGTGAATTTTATCCACAATTACTCACATAAAATTACGCATAACACCAATTTTACACGATAATAACCACTAAACTAATTAAGGAAAGGGATAAAAAAAACACCTCAACCTTCCCGGGCAAAGGGAATTCGACGACGAAGACAAAGAAATGTCACTGTCAACTGTCAAAGTGACGTTTCAGGGGCAGTCAACATTTTCATAGACAAACGGTTTTTTTCAACCGATTTTTTTAAAGAGTTTTCATATATATTTCATCAAATATATTTTCCTCGTTTCAAAATAATAATAATAATTGAGCCAAATGTTTATTCCTTCCTTCTACTTTATTGCCAGTACAAAAAAAAAAAATTATTTCAAACGGTAATTTTTTTGGATCCTATTTTACGCCACGGTTTAAGATGTGCATACAATTTTAACACTGTATTTTTTATACTTTCTTTTTTTTCAATTGGCAACACATTTGTTTACATTTTTGTTCTCTAATTCAATTTCAGAGTTTATGTTAAAAAAAATTGGTTTGAAAGTTTACTATATTTATTTATTTATTCTGTCCTACAGAGTCACAAGATGCAGATGTGTCAAATGAGAATCGCAGGGATGGCACAGTGGACACGACGACATCGACTGAGAGTGGTTATCTGTCCGAGAGTGGTTGCGGTACGGAGTGTTCCCATTTGCGTGATGATTATGATGTATATAATATGGGCCCACTTAAGGAAGTTATTATGTTGCGATTGCTGAAGAAGTGTGAGGTTTCACCATATAGGTATGTTTTTTTTTTATTGTAGCTCGGCATGTGACAACACTCTGCTTGATGTAAAGCTAGAGTGCGGTCCTTGAAAACTAAAAAAAAGCTAAAATAAAAAAAAAAAAAAAAAAAAAAAAAAACTCTACAGGCAGCAGTCGCCTCCACTATCTATGAACGGAAACAATGGCTACTAGAAACTTCTGTGTGTCTTCGTTCAGCAGTCACCTCTGCTATGCCGATCCGAGAAGTCGAATGAGCACCATCCAGAGTGACAACTCATTCCCCTTGCTATACACTTCACGGCACCTCAGGATGGCAGACTGTGCTAATAACCATCATGAGTCTGTGTATTGTTACGTGCACCTAGGGTGCGAAAGAGACAACATGCGTCGAAGTTTCTAGAAAGGTCTCGTATAAGCGGCGTAGCGTAAACACCTTGTTTACATTATAATTAGTAAACAACTTCTAAGAGATGTATCTCGAAGCATCCTCCTATTTGAGTATAAATACCGACACCCGAGTGTCCCAAGAAGTAGTCCTATTCTGGATGCGATACAAGCGGCTCCTGCGATAACAAGTGATACTGAACTGCGACTGAAGGCTATCCAGAGACTACTGTACCACTCCTGCTTCTACGTTATTGTGTGTTGCAATAAACTGGTGTGAAGACCGAAGTTGTGTATGAAATCAACTTTATTCACGACCACTCAGATCAGTCCCTTGACACGAATGAATACCCCGCCATAGAGGATAAAGCACCTAGTGTTCATTATCCTCTATGCCCGCTACGTGAGCTCGACGTTCCACATTTGTCGTTGAAAGCCTTGGCCTCCCTTTTCCGGTACTATTAGTTGTTGCCTTCCTTATTATTTTACAGCAGCAACACTTCCTTGCTATTTTACAGTGACAACACTTTCTTATTATTTTACAGCGACAACATGTATTTTTGTACCCCCCACGAACATAACAGTATAGTATAGATTTATTAATAATCTGTTTGTTTTATTTTTCAGAGATTATCATTATGAAGTGTTAAAAACTCAAGGTGTAAGAAGGAGTATGATGTTTATCAACAAAATGAGAAAGAAGATATTAAAGAAAGTTTATCTCACATTCGAGAGATTAGAGGTTTATTATTTTATTGTAGCTCAGCATATGACAACACTATTGACAACTGTTACTACAGAGAAACCTCTACGGGCAGCAGTCGCCTCCACTATGCCGGCTTGAGGAGACGAGCATGTACAATCCAGTTTGACAGTGCATACGCCCCTCGTCATACCTGGCTACTTTCAAACTATTAACGAAACGCGACAAGGTCACTTCACGAATGTTACATTCAAAAGTGGTGGTATTACCCCAACAAGAGCGGCCGTGGTCTAGCGGTAAGACGCGTGAACTCACGATCGATGAGACCCGTGTTCGAACCTCGCTAAATCTGACCAATGTAACTTTGTTATATGTACTTTGGTCGCTCAGTGCCTATAGGCACTATTAAAGAATTAAGGCAGACTGATGATGGTTATTTGTCCAGTCTGTCGTCCTGGGGTAGTACCATCACTTTCGAATGTAACACCCGTGAAGTGACTTTGTCGCGTTTCGGGAATAGTTTGAAAGTAGCCAGGTATAACGAGAGGAGTGTGCACTGTCAACAGATGGTACATGCTCGTCTCCTCAAGCCGGCATAGTGGAGGCGACTGCTGCCCGTAGAGACTTCTCTGTAGTAGCAGTTGTTTCCATTCATGGACCGCACTCTAGCTTTACATCAGGCGGAGTGTTGTCACATGCCAAGCTACAATAAAAAAAAAAAAAAAACACGGCAGACTGGGATAATAACCATCATCAGTCTGCCTACCACTCTTTAAAACTCATGTATTCTTATAATAGCTCGGCATATGACAACACTCCGTTTGATGTAAAGCTAGAGTGTGATTGATGAACGGAGACGACTGCTACCACAGAGAGATATCTACGGACAACAGTCGCCTACGCTATGCCGGCCTTGGGAGTTCTAATAAAGTTGTGTCTTTTGTAGGATGTTGATAATCAATATGAAGAGAGTTCATTGGAACCGAATGATGATACCAAAGATGATGAAGATGCGATCAGTATTGAAAATGCAAAAGAAATATATGAATTAAGAAGGTAACAGGTTTTATTTTTCTCCCTCCTCAGATGGATGATCAATTTATAAATAAAAAAAAATGAGATACTATTAAAATGTATTGTGGGCTATATTTAAGAGTGGTAGGCAGACTGATGATTGATGCCCAGTCTGCCGTGTTGGGGTAATACCACCACTTTCGAATGTAACACCCGTGAAGTGACCTTGTCGCGTTTCGGGAGCAGTTTGAAAGTAGCCAGGTATAGCGAGAGGAGTGTGCACTGTCAATCTAGATGGTGCATATCCGTATTGTTCAGACGACTGTTGACACAAAGGAGAATGACCATTTTTGGACCCACTTGATCATCTAATAGTTTTGTAACAAAGCAATATTTTTAAATAATATCTTATTTTTTCATTAATTTATTTTAATTATATCAACACATCATTTACCAATCAATAGACAATGTTTAATTACATAAAAAACTAATATAATCAATTATTAAAGCATTTAATATAATAATAACCTCAAATATTGCAACAGAAAACATCTAATTACTCAATAACCCGGGTGAAAAAATTTAAACTGATTAATGGTAGGGTATGTAGATTTATTTTTCTACAAAATTGACTAAAAAACGAAAAATCATTTGAGAAAAAAATTGTGGGCCCATTCCTCTTCTGAAAATGGGCATTCTCCTTATTAACGTGACACTTGGTCTATTCAAGCCGGTATAGCGGAGGCGACTGCAGTTAGCAGATATTTCTCGTCAGCTCAACATGCCGGACTACTATACCTGCATATCGTAAGAGTACTGTAATGAATAATTTCTCAGATACGGGTGTTGGTCCGAGGAATGTATACAGATGCGTCTGCCCTCATATCGCAGCCATTATTTATTACTGAACACCATATGCATGGAGACCGTGCATGATTATCTCAGTCTGAGGAGGGACACGCAGCCTGCCAACCCCAGTTGTCTCACTGTTAAACAGGTACATATATGTGACATTATTTCGGTGTATTTTTTTTTAAATTGTAGCTCGGCATGTGACAACACTCCGCCTGATGTCAAGCTAGAGTGCGGTCCATGAACGGAAACAACTGCTACCACAGAAAGTGCGGGCAGCTGTCGCCTCCACTATGCCGGCTTAGGGAGACGGGCATGTACCATCTAGATTGACAGTGCACACTCCTCTCACTATACTTGACCACTTTCAAACTATTCCCGAAACGCGACAAGGTCACTTCACGGGTGTGTATTTCGAAAGTGGTGGTACTGCCCCAGGACGGCAGACAGGACAAATAACCATCATCAGTCTGCCTACCACTCTTTGTTTTGTGGGCCATTTTTGGGCCCACTTCATCCCTTATTTTTTTCGTTAATTTATTTTATTTATATCAAAACATCGTTTCCCAATCAATAGATAATGTTTATTTAAATAAAAAAATATGTATTACCAATTATTAAAGCTTTTAATACAATAATAACCTCAAATATTGCATCAGAAACTAACTTAGTAGCCAGGTATAACGAGAGGAGTGTGCACTGTCAATCTAAGATGGTACATGCTCCTCTCCTCAAGCCGGCATAGTGGGGGCGACTGCTACCCGCACAGGTTTCTCTGTAGTAGCAGTTGTTTCCATTCATGGACTGCACTCCAGCTTTACATCAGGCGGAGTGTTGTCACATGCCGAGCTACAATAAAAAAAAAAACTTGGGTGAAAAAAAAATTGCGGGCCCATTTCTCTTAGGCGAATGGGCATTCTTCTTTCTCTGTGATGTCAGAGCTAGCTTAGTAACACCAGGCAGCAGTGTTGTCCTATGCCGAGTTATAATTTAAAAAAAAAACTATTGTTAATGTAATTTGTATATTTCAGTTGATCCACGAATTGAAAGAGGGAATTGATATAGCGACTGAAATGCGCAACTCGTTTGTACGTAATATTGATGCGGCACTAGTCGGGTACGAACAGTGCGGCGCCAAGAGTGACCTGAAACGTGTTATACGCACTTTTGACGCCACACTCACCACTGTTGTGCAGGTACTTGTCAACTGTAACTTCGCTAGAGTGCGGTATATGAATGGAAACAACTGCCACTATAGAGAAATCTCTACGGGCAGCAGTCGCCTTCTCTATGACGGTCTGGGGATTTTTTTTTTCGATTTCGTTATACCTGGCTACTTTGAAACGCGACAAGGTCACTTCACTAGTGTTACATTCGAAAGTAGTGGTACTACCCCAGGACGGCAGACCATCATCAGTCTGCTTACCACTCTTTAATGAGCGACCAAAGTGCAAAGTTACATTGGTGCCGGTGAGAATTCAGCGAGGTTCGAACACGGGTCTCATCGATCGTGAGTCCACGCGTCTTACCGCTACACCACGGCCCCTCTGATTTGGGACCTATTTGACGGATCTTTTTTACAACAGTCATTTGCAATAAGGTCGAAAATGACAAATCAATTTATCTTTCATGAAATTATATCCTGGAATGGGATTCGCGATCAAAAATGTAAACAAATATGTTGGCAATTCAAAATGAGAAGGTGCTTTGTGCATTCGTCTCCTCAGGCCGGCATAGCGGAGGCGACTGCTACCTGTAGATTTATTTCTGTAGTAGCAGTTGTTTCTGTTCATGGACCGCATTATATATGTCAATATATTAATTACAATTTAAAAAAAAAAGCTTTTTTAAATATTAAATATATTAATAATTTCATCTCTATGGTATATATTTGTTTGCAGCAATACTTGTCGTACCTTCGCACAATGTCTGCGGTGGAGCACATGCCTCGCGCGTGTCTGGAAGCGGAATGGGAGTTCAGTGCAAGACTGGCGAGGACTATGAGGACTGCCGCGTGTACTGCACCCAACACATTCACGTCAGTATTATTACCGATTAAGGGGTGGACAGAGGTTTTGTTTTATAATGCGGTCTATTAACGGAAAGAACTGCTGCCAGAGTGAAATTTCTACAGACAGCAGTCGCCTCCGCTATGCCGGCTCGAGGAGACGAATGTGCACAATTCTCTCGCTATACCTGGCTACTTACAAACTGATCACGAAATAAGAGAAGGTCACTTCAAGGGTGTGTAATTCGAAAGTGGTGGTACTATCCCAACACGGCAGACTGGGCTAAAAACCATCAACAGTCTGCCTACCACTCTTTAATAGTGACCGAAGTACATATAACATAGTTACATTGGTCAGAATTTAGTGAGGTTCGAACACGGTTCTCGTTGATTGTAACCCACGCTTTCTGCCACTAGACCAATTTTGTGTAATAATATTTTCAGTGACATAGTGTGCAACCAGCTGGAGAGGCTGCTGAACCAATTCCAAGATCATTTCACGTCGCTCATGAACCAGGAAGACAACTATCCCGAGGAGAGTGATGATGTAGAGACGAAAAGGTAACACGCGAGCTTATGTAATAAATAAAATCTTTCTTGAGCGGGGAAAATATTTACTGTACTAGACTATAGTGTGTGATTGCGTCGTTTGTTATTCAAAACTCAAATCTGTATGTCAAAAAAAAAAAAGAGATTTCTCTGTGATTGTTTGTGACTGTGATATTTTTTTTGTTTACATTTTTTAACGCGAATTTTTAAATACCCTTAAATGGTCCTTTCTTTGTGTTACTCTACATGTATATCTATATATATATTTTTTTTTTATTGTAGCTCGGCATGTGACAACACTCCGCCTGATGTAAAGCTAGAGTGCGCTCCATGAATAGAAACAACTGCTACCACAGAGAAATCTCTACGGGCTGCAGTCGCCTCCACTATGCCGGCTCGAGGAGACGAGCATGTACCATCTAGATTGACAGTGCACACTCCTCTCTTATACCTAGCTACTTTCAAACTATTCCCGAAACGCGACTAGGTCACTTCACGGGTGTTACATTCGAAAGTGGTGGTACTGCCCCAGGACGGCAGACTGGGCTAATAACCATCATCAGTCTGCCTAAAAGAGTGGCTATAGGCACTGAGCGACCAAAGTACACATAACAAAGTTACATTGGTCAGAATTAGCGAGATTCTAACACGGGTCTCATCGATCGTGAGTTCACGCGTCTTACCGCTAGACCACGGCCGCTCTGTATGTATTTGATGTTGTGTTTTTCTTTTCAGGCATTTCGTGTACTCTCTCTGTCGTGAGGCGCAGAACATATATGCGAGCGAGCGGGAGATGACGTTGCAAACGGTGCAATTTGCTAGAATATTGGCAACAAGATTAAAGAGGAATCAACAATTCGTACCGTGCAGGGAGAGGATTTTTGTATGTATTCTCTTGCATATTCTTCGAGAGTGGTGGGCAGTACAATCTGCCATGTTGGGGTAGTACCACTTTCGAATGTAACACGCCTCCACTATGCCTCTCGTTATACTTCTAAACTCCCCGAAGCGTGACAAGGTGCGAAAATGGGGGTACTACCCCAACACGGCAGACTGAACTAATAGCCATCTTAAGTCTGCCTTCTACTCTATAATAGTGACTAAAATTTTAAGAGCGACCGTGGTCTAGCGGTATGACGCGTGAACTCACGATCGGTGAGACCACTGTTCGAACCTCGCTAATTCTGACCAATGTAACTTTGTTATATGTACTTTGGTCGCTCATTAAAGCGTGGTAGGTAGACTGATGATGATTATTTGTCCAGTCTGCCGTCCTGGGGTAGTACCACCACTTTCGAATGTAACACCCGTGAAATGTCCTTGTCGCGTTTCGAGAGTAGTTTGGAAGTAGCCAGGTATAGCGAGAGGAATGTGCACTGTCAATCTAGATGGTACATGCTCGTCTCCTCAAGCCGGCATAGTGGAGGCGACTGCTGCCCGCACAAGTTTCTCTGTAGTAGCAGTTGTTTCCATTCATGGACCGCACTCTAGCTTCACATCAGGTGGAGTGTTGTCACATGCCGAACTACAATTTAAAAAAAAATCGGCATATGTTTTCAGAAATGTCTGATGGCTATACGTGATTGCATAGCGCGGCACGCCTTCGCTATTGTTGAGAAAACTAAACTTATATCCTGGGAGGAAGATCTCGCCGAAACGTTGCACGCCAGGCTGAGGGAGTTACTCTTGCAACTCTATAAATTAGGATTTGAAGTAGGTTTTGTTATAATTAATTATAAATCACTTTTCTACGATTTTTCTTTTAGTTAATCCGCGAAAGTAAGCTATGAAAAGTCGTAGAAATGAATCTAAGTTTTGAGTCTACTACGGTCTACTACGATGATTCAATTGGACTTATTTGGCGTCCCTAAATCAAAACTGTTTTTGGCTCAAAAGAAAAATCTACAAATGACAATTTCTACAAGAAAAGCTTTTATAAAATAGCATGTTTTGAAATATTTGTAATGTGGGGTCAAGTATAACCCCTAACTATAAAAAATTTACTTCAATCGGTTAACATAACTCCCCCGGCAGCCTAACTGAATCCTTACGACTTACTATTTATATGTTCGTATAGGGGTCCCATTTATAGGAAAAAATTATGGCCCCGCATATTTCTGAACGCGACCCCCAGTTTGAAAAACGATGGTATTCGAATCTGGAATCTAATAATGAGCTTATATCAAAAGGTATGGCGAGATGAGTGTGCACTGTCAATCTAGATGGTGCATATGCGTCTCACCAGGCCGGCATAGCGGAGGCGACTGCTGCTTGTAGAGTTTTCTCTGTAGTAGCAATTGTGGACCGCACTCTAGCTTTACATCTGGCGGAGTGTTGTTTAAAAAAAGACGCTATATTTTTTGGAGATGTAATTAATAGTTTTGATCTAGTGGATAGGAGTGGATGGAAGAGTGGATACGTTTTGATGGCTAGGCTGCATGGAAGTAATATGCATGCATGAATAATTTTAGTTACACAAAGAGCTGCACAAATTCGTTCACAACAAACGTGCGGTGAATGAACCGCGTAGGCCTGCCTCGTTGCAACCGATGCGGCGGAATACCGCGACGCAACCGCACCGGCAAAGGCCTCAAACTATATATATCAATCGCTCGAAACCACTCTCATATAGCACTTCTGTAAGTTTGCCCTTTACTACACTTTGCAAAGCTTTACTTGTTTGTGTTTGGGGTTTTTTTAACGGCATAAACATTGTCCCGGTTAACCGCAGCGAAATAGACTCCGAGGGCAGTTAAAATGGTACATAATTTTTTTACTATTGTAGTATTGCTGGCCTGAGCAGAGGAGTGTGCACCACCTAGAGTGACAGTGCACACAGTGGGTGTGTAATTCGAAAGTGGTGGTACTATCCCAAGACGGCAGACTGGGCTAATAACCTTCATCCGTCCACTAGAGCTACAATTAAAAAAAATTGTAGACAAATCAATATTCAGAGACCCACCAGTCTACTTTGTGGGCTATACCTTGAAAATAAAGCTATTTCGTTGCGGTTTTTGTTGTAATTATGTTTGTTTTTTTCCATAATACTCTGTTACATGACCGCACTCCGCTTGATGTTGACAGGGCATACTCCTAAGACGGTTCAGTTGATTACTAATAAACATTGTGCGTGTGTTTGTGTGCTTTTTGTGTTGTTTGTTTTGAATCACCCTTTTTTTTTTTAAATTTCATTTTACAATATATTTAATTTAATATTATTTTTTTGTATAAGTATATGTATAAGTACTTTGGTCGCTCAGTGCCTATAGGCACTATTAAAGAGTGGTAGGTAGACTGATGATCCAGTCTGCCGTCCTGGGGCAGTACCACCACTTTCGAATTACACACCCGTGAAGTGACCTTGTCGCGTTTCAGGAATAGTTCGAAAGTAGCCAGATAGAACGAGAGAAGTGTGCACTGTCAATCTGGATGGTGCATGCTCGTCTCTTCAAGCCGGTATAGTGGAGGTAACTGCTGCCTGTAGAGATTTCTTTGTGGTAGCAGTTGTTTCCGTTCATGGACCGCACTCTAGCTTCACATCAGGCGGAGTGTTGTCACATGCCGAGCTACAATAAAAAAAAAAATTCAAATACCGAGGTTTTTAGTGTAATTATGATGAAAATTTAATTTAAAAAATGTGTAGCTTAGCAGTCAGTATCCGTGCACGAAGCGAAGGACGCGGGTTCGATTCCCACGTCAATTAGCTACCTAGAACGAATATCTTCAAAGGCAGTCCTGATAAAATATTTTTTTTTAGTTTCACAAAGAATTGCATCGCTTCATAAACGATACGAACGTGGATCGACAGAGAGCACATCAGTCCACGCAGAAAAGGACGACAGGGAATTCGCCCCCGAAGCCGAGTAGACCGAAGTTCAATAGATCGGAAAGTATTTGCGCCGACGAACACGACATTGGGGTTTTTGATGATGTACGTTTACTATACTAATGTTATCAGTCTGTAGGTATCAGTCACCTCCACTATGTCGGATAAGGGGACGAATTTACACCGTCAATTGACAGAGCACACTCAACCCGTTATACCTGGTTACTTTCAACCTAATCCGTAGTCTCGACGACTAGGTCACTTCGCGGGTGTTACATTTGAAACTCACCTCCGCTATGCCGGCTTAAGCGAACGAATCTAGATTGTACAGTGCACATTCCTCTCGTTATACCTGGCTGTTTCCAACCAAATCCCTAATCTCGACTTCTTGGGTGTTACACTTGAAAGTCGCCTCCACTATGCCGGCTTGAGAATGAGACGTTGAATTTTTTTTTTTCCAGTACACAGCAACGAGCATAGAATCAAATGTACCCGAAATAAAATATGAGGAGGAGTCCGGTGACTCTATTGGTGATAGTTCGGTGCCGGAGTCGTGTGACGTCACGCCGATTGAGGGGGACGAAATGAGGTGGGCAGTACAGGTGTCGCGCGCTATCATAGAGTTCGCCAAGTGCTGGATGAAGTTTGTTATGGACAGGTGTGACAGAGGACGCGGGTTACGACCTAGGTAATTTTTTTTATTTTTAATTGTAGCTCGGCATGTGACAACACTCCGACTCATGTAAAGCTAGAGTGCGGTCCATGAGTGGAAACGACTGCTACTGCAGAGAAATCTCTACAGGCAGCAGTCGCCTCCACTATGCCGGCTTGAGGAGACGAGTATGCACCATGTTATATGTACTTTGGTCGCTCAGTGCCTATAGGCACTATTAAAGAGTGGTAGGCAGACTGATGATGGTTATTCGTCCAGTCTGTCGTCCTGGGGCAGTACCACCACTTTCGAATGTAACACCCGTGAAGTGACCTTGTCGCGTTTCGGGAATAGTTTGAATGTGGCCAAGTATAGCGAGAGGAATGTGCGCTGTCACTCTAAATGGTGCATACTCGTCTCCTCAGGCCGGCATAGCGGAGGCGATAGCTGCCTGTAGAGATTAGTCTGTAGTAGCAGTTGTTGCACTCTAGCTTTACATCAGGCGGAGTGTTGTCACATGCCGAGCTACAATAAAAAAAGATAGCAGTCACCTCCGCTATGCCTGCTTGTTATAATAATTGTCGGTTAAGAAAAATGCAAATTCGAATACAATTTTTTTCTTTTTACCTTGCGAATTGTGAAACAAAATGGCCGGGTCTCTTCCTTAGTTGGTTATAATTTAATTTTGAGTGCGTATATTACGATGAGTGCGTGTGTTTTCAGATGGGCGAGTCAGGGATTGGAGTTTCTTATGTTGGCATGTGACCCATATAATACTAAACATCTTAGCGATAAGGAATTTGAGGTAAATTGGTTTTTTTTTAAATTATTGTAGCTCGGCATGTGACAACACTCCGCCTGATGTAAAGTTAGAGTGCGGTCCATGAATGGAAACAACTGCTACTACAGAGAAACCTTTACAGGCAGCAGTCGCCTCCGCTATGCCGGCCTGTGGAGACGAGTGTGCGGCTACCTAGATTTATAGTGCACACTCCCCTCGTTGTAGTCTAGAGGTCTGGCGGTAGTGCGTGTGAACTCAAGATCGATGAGACCCGTGTTCAAACCTCGCTCGCTCAGTGCAGAGTGGTAGGCAGACTGATGATGGTTATTAGCCCAGTCTGCCGTGTTGGGGTGGTACCACCACTTTCGAATGTAATACCCTTGAAGTGTTTCGGGAACAGTTTGAAAGTAGGCAGGTATAGCGAGAGGTGTGTGCCTTGGAGTTGTTTATCCAAATGATGCATACTCGTCTCCTCAAGCCGGCATAGTGGAGGCGAATTTTATCTGTGGCAGCTGTTGTCAACTCTAGCTTTAATATCAGGCGTAGTGTTGTACAATAATGGTACGTGGTACAATAATAATGAAACATGTTTCAGGAGTTGAAAGTGGTGATGGACGCGTGCATATCGCACGTGATCGGGTCCCGCGCGCCACCGATGCGCAACAACGAGCAGACACCACCGCCCAGAAGACGCACGCGGCACAGAGTGCATGTACGGTATATTACACTACTTTACTTATGGCAGAAGATGTAAAGCTAGAGTGCGGTCCATGAATGGTAACAACTCCAACTAAAGAGTAATCTCTATAGGCAACAGTCACCTCCGCTTTGCCGGCTTGAGGAGACGAGCATGTGCGCAATCTAGAGTGACAGTGCACACTCCTCTCGTTATACCTAGCTACTTTCAAACTGTTCCCGAAACGCAGCAAGGTCACTTCACGGGTGTGTAATTCGAAAGTGGTGGTACTACCCCAGGACCGCAGACTGGGCTAATACCCACCATCAGTCTGCCTACAACTCTTTAATGAGCGACCAAAGTACATATAACAAAGTTACATTGGTCAGAATTGGCGAGGTTCGAACGCGGTTCTCATCGATCGTGAGTTCACGCGTCTTACCGCTAGACCACGAACACGGTAGGAGTGCCACCACTTTCGAATGTAACACCCGTGAAGTGACCTTGTCGCGTTTCGGGAGTAGTTTGAAAGTAGCCTACTCTCTCAGGCCAGCATAGCGGAGGCGTCTCCTGCCTGTACAGGTTTCTCTGTAGTAGCAGTTGTTTCATGGACCACACTCTTGCTTTACATCAGGCGGAGTGTTGTCATATGCCGAGTTACAATAAAAAAAAATGAGTGTATGTGGAGTCACATACTTCGCCTTAAGCCGGCATAGCGGAGGTGACTGCTGCCTGTAAAAAAATTGTGAAAAGAAGTCTCTTATATGTACTCTTTACTCTGGTACATACAAGAGGCCTTTGATGTACATGTCTATGATTTTCAGAGTCCTGCGATTACGTGTAACAATGTTAAAAATGTGCCATTACCGCCGACACCGCCCACCGAACCAGATCCCTTATTAAACTTCAATATTCACAATGATTCAGGTAGACTATTCGTAGTAGTAATCACCTCCACTATGACGACTTGAGGAGACACGTACGTGACGACGTGATTAAACCTATCGCGAATCTATAGCGAGTGGAGTGTGCACTGTCAATCTAGATGGTGCATACTCGTCACCTCAGGCCGGCATAGTGGAGGCTACGTAGGAGGAGCTACGATAAAAAAAATTCACGGCAGACTGGGCTATAATAATAATAATATTGTTCAGTGTACAAGCGTCGCCTAACAGAAGCCATATCTCGTCTGGAGTCCGACCGGGACAGTAAACTGCGCGCCCTCAAGGCTGTGGGTCAGGTGGTGGACAGAGCCGGCGATACCTCGCACTATGAATATAAACCGCGACAACTTACCTTCAAATGGCAGAGAGGATTGAAGATAGGTGCCGGAACTTTCGGAAAGGTACGTCGCGTAACGGCAGAGTAATTTTTCTGGTCAAGCTCGAGTTGGCCATTTTTTTTAAATCCGGTTCGGCTCAGTTTCATGTAAGGATCATTTCATTGTATCGGAAGAAAAAAATCGGGGCAGCGGAAGTTAGTCAAATTTAATGAAATGTTTTGTCATGCAAAAATGTTACGGGCACGTTTCAGAACTACTCTAGTGACAAAAAGATGTTTGGTGAATGTTGTTGTTGAAAAATTACTATGCCAAATTAGTTTTCATAAAAAAAGAGCAAACGGTTCCTAAGACAGTTTCTCTGTATCTCCTGTGGTTGAGAATTTCCCCATACTGTCCCAGTTAAAAAAATTACCTTGTATATCATAGTTTAATAATATTAACAGGTATATACAGTGGTGAACACTGAAACGGGCCAACTGTTGGCGATGAAGGAGTTGTCGATAGCTGCAGGCGACAGGAGAGCGTTACAGAAGGCAGCCAACGAACTGCGGGTGTTGGAGGGGGTACAACACCCGCATCTGGTCAGATATTACGGATGCGAGATACACAGGGTATGTACATACACAGCTGGTAGACAGACTACAGTCCTGGCTACCCCAATTTCAATTTACACCCGTGAAGTTTGGTGGTAGCAAAGTATAACGAGTGGAGTGTGCACTGTCAATCTGATAGTTAGCTCAAGCCGTCATAGCGTAGGTGACTGCTATCTATGGAAATTTATATCTAAATTATAGCTTTAGATGAGTGAACTCACGATCTTAGAGACCCGTATTCGAACAACACTACATTCTGACCAATGTAACTTTGTTATATGTGCTTTGGTCACTATTAAAGAGTGGTAGGCAGACATCAGTCTGGTATTAGCCCAGTCTGCCGTGTTGGACATTCTCTGTAGTAGCAGTTGTTTCCATTCATGGACCGCACTCTAGCTTTACATCAGGCGGAGTGTTGTCACATGCCGAGCTACAATAAAAAAAACATCAACTGCAACTGATATTTTTAGTAATGGCGTCTCCGTTATCTTTCGTTTCAGGAGGAGATGCTCCTGTTCATGGAGGTGTGTGTCGAGGGTTCATTGGAGGCAATGCTGGTGAACACTGGTCCATTGCCTGAAACCCAGATACGGAGGTACACCAAGCAGCTGGTGAGCGCCGTGCACGAGTTACATCATAGGAAGATTGCACACAGAGATATCAAAAGTAAATATAAAATATGTACACTGAGAAATGTCTGTTGGCAGCACTCGCCTACGCTATGCCGGCTTGATCGATATTCTACAACCAATTTATTTAATTAATACCTATGCCAATAAATTTCAGGCGGTAATATATTTTTAACAAACGAGGGCCACTGCCTCAAGTTGGGTGACTTCGGTTGCGCCGTGAAGATACGTGCCAATACTACAGTGGCCGGCGAATTGCAAGGGCATGTCGGCACTCAAGGTAACTATATCTATATTGTCACTTATATGAACCAACAGGTGAGTTCAGTCATAAAAAAATTGCCTCAACACGGCAGACTGGACAAATAACCATCATCAGTCTGCCGACCACTCTTTAATAGCGGCCAAAGTACATATAACATAGTTACATTGGTCAGAATTTAGTGAGGTTCGAACACGGGTCTCATCGATTGTGATACACCTTCAACCCCTAAACCTCTCATTAAAATAAATTGTAAATATCACTGCATCGATTTCTTTTAGTAATATTTCTTTTGTATTAACTATTTCCAGCATATATGGCTCCGGAGGTGTTCATGAAACCGACGGGTCACGGTCGCGCGGCCGACATCTGGTCTCTGGGGTGCGTCGTCACTGAGATGGCTTCCGGAAAGGTACACGTCCTCTTGTTTTATAAGGAAATTGATAGAGCGGCCGTGGTCTAGCGGTGAGACGCGTGAACTCACGATCGATGAGTTCCGATCCCGTGTTCGAATCTCGCTAATTCTGACCAATGTAACTTTGTTATATGTACTATTAAAGAGTGGTTATTAGCCCGGTCTGCCGTCCTGGGGCAGTACCACCACTTAAATATAACACCCTTGAAGTGACCTTGTCGCGTTCAAAAGTAGTCAGGTATAGCGAGAGGAGTGTGCACTGTCACTCTAGATAGTGCATACTGATCTCCTCAGGCCGGTATAGCGGAGGCGACTGCTGCCTGTAACGATTTCTCTGTAGTAGCAGTTGTTTCCGTTCACGGACCGCACTCTAGCTTTACATCAGGCGGAGTGTTGTCATGCTGAGCTACAATAAAAAAAGAAACGAACGATGGAATGAGGAGGAGGGGAGTGCAATGGAGAAAGAGGAAAAGAAGGTGGCGTCGACCAATAGCTGTCTCTTCTTGTAGACTACGTCGGGTACCACTAGATGGCGCTTGCAGACAAATCAACTCCTATTATGCGATTTATTTTGCAAATTTATTGTTTCAGCGTCCATTCTCCGAATACGACATAAACTACCAGATTATGTTTGTGGTGGGAATGGGTCGCCGCCCCACAATACCGAACACACTGTCTGCGGAGGGTCACAAGTTCTGTGTCTCATGTTTGACACACGATCCTGAACAGAGGCCCAAAGCGAGCATGCTAATACATGATCATTTTCTTATGGTGAGTCTACTATCCCCTATGCTTTTAACTAGGCACACGTTCGTCTCCTCGGGCCGGCATAGCCCGCAGATGTGTGTGGCACGCACTCTAGCTTAGTATCGATGGATTTTTTTTTATTGTAACTCGGCATGTGACAACACTCCGCCTGATGTAAAGCTAGAGGTGGTCCATGAATGGAAACAACTGCTACTACAGAGAAACCTGTGCGGGTAGCAGTCGCCTCCACTATGCCGGCTTGAGGAGACGAGCAGGTACCATCTTTGATTGACAGTGCATACTCCTCTCGTTATACCTGGCTACTTTCAAACTATTCCCGAAACGCGACAAAGTCACTTCACGGGTGTTACATTCGAAAGTGGTTACATATCGTGATACGCGCCTGTAGATACATTTGTCGTGTCGTCTGCCTACCCCCCGTTATGATTTGTATATATTGACAATTTCAGGTGAAAGCGGATGAAGAATGCAGCTGTGATCCAACACCTGCCTTATGATTGGATAACTTGAACAAGGAGTAAATTCGCGTAGAAAAAGAAAGATTAATAAATTGCAGATTAGTACTTATAGTACGGTCAGCAAAGAAGGCTGCTAACAATAATTTTATGATTATTTGTGTATAATATTTTATTTGTTATAATTTATTATTTATAAAACCATAGACAAAAGTGTTTATACTAAAATATAAATTTACAATTACCTAATTAATTAAAGAATAATTTTTTTGCGAACCTTACCGTGGTAAGTATAGATGGAAGTATAATACGAACGAGATAGTACGCGATTGAACGCCATTTATAAATCGCTTCTTTATTCGGACGGGTTATATAGTGCTATAGAGATTTGAACTTTGTGAAAATTATACAAAAAACAATGGTACAAAGAAATTATTATTTTATATAGTAGACATTACTCCGTAACTAATATTATAAGGCGGGCAACAGTCGCCTCCGCTGTGACGAGTGTAACGTCCTGGTTAGCAGTTCATCTCGTTATACCTGACTCCTTCCAAAGTAATCTAGAAACGCGAGGTCACTTCACTGGTGGTGGTAGAAGTGGCTCCAACACGGCAGACTGGGATAATAACCATCATCAGTCTGCCTACCACTTTTAGTTTTAAAAATTATTATTGTTCGTATTTATTTCTTAGTCGCATTCCAAATGTTTTAAACTTTTTTATTAATTTTAAAATTGTACTTTTATTTGTAAATAAATATATTTGTACTTATGTACCTAATTAGTATAAATCATGTATTATTAATAAATCATTATATTATTTTACTTTGTGGTTTTTTTAAAATGCCTGCTTCATCTTTACCAATCAGACAATATTATTTTTGTCGTGGCTTGTGACACTCCATGATAATTTTTCCCTGCCTTGGTGTTCCAACGTCCATCCTCACTACGAACGCGTCTGAAACTCGCGTTCGTGAACGCATCTTGCAATGGTGCTGCCCTCTCGCGGCGTAAGCAGTGTTGAACAACGGTCTCGATCGACAGTGCGCGCGCGAGACTTAAGTAACGGCTAAAAACAATTAAAATCAACGTCGAGAGAGTTCAATCTGCATAACCTTCGTGTAATCAGTGTGTCCTGTCTACTCCTCAAGCAGTAAGTCCACTTTGCACACCTTTCCGTTGCATGTCTCCGTGTGAATTCGGCAGGTATAGGTATTCTCTGCGTGGGTCAATACCGGCCACTATTCTAGCTGCGACCAGCCTTACACCGTACCCGATGAATCCAAGAAAAAATCTGGGTTTGTGCCAACTCCTCACGGCGAGCCCTAGGCTCCGTTCGAGTACCGTACAACTTTGAACGCCGATATTAGTGGAAAGTTCTCAATTTACGCAGTGGGAACGTTAATGTCAGTTCGTACTCTGGCCTCAGAAGAACTATTATACCTACCATTATGTACGATCTTGTGATATTTTTATTGAGGGTAGGTACTCTGTTCGCTGTCGATGTAAGTAGCACGCGGCGAGCCGCGCGGTGTCCAGTCTCGTCGTGTCCTCGGTCGAATAACGTGCGACCAGCAGCCGTGCTGCTGGAGCTCCTCGTAATCATCATCAAGAATAGTCCATAGTAGTGCATAGTGAGAATAGCCGTGCTATTTTAGTGACTGACCTTCGTTGTCCATTGTGGCCGTGCCACACGCAGTCGTACTGTTGGTGTAAGACTTCGAAGCAGCCCATCATCGTGCCAGGAATCGTATTCCTCAGGACATTCATCAGCGACGTTCGCTAAATCGTAATTAACTGTATGTGTACGCGAGTGACTACCACCAGCTAGCTCCACCAGGACCGAGGAACCAAGGCTGTACCATAAGCTCAAGGTGGTGTGAAAGCAGGTCAGTGAACTTTGTATTTGTCCTCGTTAAAGTATCGCAAGACGGCGATTTCTAGTGCACATACATTCTGAGCTATCAAATCATATGGTTAGGTAAATATAGCTGAGTTCCTACGAGGCTATTTGCCCTTCACAATTATGTTAACCAGAAAAAGTTATTAATTCAATTTAATTAATAAATTTGCTAGCTGGCAACATCTGTTTTCCCTTGTCACTGCGTTACCAACATATAGTATAGACTGAGACTTGACCTGACTGTTTGGTGTGATGAATGAATGACTCGTGATGCACAATATTATTAACTTGATGCAAAATATTTACTTTGACACTGGCAAATTGTTATAATGCCATATAAAACAAAAATACCTACATATAATTATAGTATGAGTAACTGAGGGTAGTAAATAAAAAAAAAACCCTTTTAATAACATTTATTATAAAGATAACATTGAATTGACAATTTCTACACATAGTTAAAATTGATATGTCTTCTATAGTCTATAATTGCATCACACACTTCTAGATAAAGCTGTGATTGGAAGCTTTGATCCAAGTATACTTCCTATCCGCTTCGAACCGCTGCCTGGTTAATACAATAGTTTTGTTTTTAGTAAATTCTAAAAATAGATCAAAATGAAATGAGTTAATAAAAATTTAATTTTATTACAATTACTATAGCCCGCTTTCATTTGTTTTCGTATAATTTGTTAATTTTATAAATTGTGTATTTATTTTTAAGTAATTTTGCATGTCGAGAGACAGCACTTAAATAATGCGAATAAATAAATTTCATTTCAATTTGTTTTCACGCACGTCAGCCCAAACCCGGCACTCGTATTCAGTCCAAACAAATAAACATTCATTTTAGTATAATTAAAAATTGATATGTATTAAAAACCACAGACAAATAATTTTTCTATGAAAAATTATTGTTTTAAATACATTATAGTGCATGGCCTTTACTAAAATCATCTAAAAAGTAATTAGTATATTTTTATAACAACAAACTTGCCTACATTTTTAACTCTGGCACAATTAATCTAAGTATTTTTAACAACAACCATTAAAATTACCTAAATAAAATTTCTACGCAATAATATAAGTGATAAGACAAAAAATATTACTACCGCATATTGCGGAAAACCGCATTAATACACGACACTGCCCCGTATGAACGTTAAAAACTAAGATGCGGCATAAAAACCGCATTTCATACATTTTTAATACCGAACAAGAAGTGGTAGGTAGTTCAACATGACAAAAGAGACACGAGGGTGTTCTCTTATCCTAGACAATTCATCTCCTTAAGGTGAAAGCCAACACCTGAGCGTCCATACATTTTGTTTTACCACATTGTTCGAAGCTAATTATATTATTATCGCAAATCAGTATAATAAACAAATAGCTACGGCACAGAATATATAAAATGAATTTTAAATATTTTAAACATTTTATATTAGTGATATTTCACAAGCATTTTATATATTCTGTGCCGTGGCTATTTGTTTATTATACTGATTTGCGATAATAATTAGTGCGGAGAAAGTTATCAAATTACTTAATTTCAACATAAATCTGCTATGCTTCGAACAATGTGGTAAAACAAACTGTATGGACGCTCAGATGTTGGCTTTCACCTTAAACCAACATACGGAGGCGTGTGCTGCTGCAAATATTTTGTCTGTGATAGCTGTTGTCCCCGCACCCCAGCATTTTACTACCCCAGACCATTGATTGAACTAGATTAGCAATAACGCTCCCAATGTGGCGCGAAGAAAGATGACCGCAGTCACTTTTAGGTTTTCTGTCAGTTACTATTTGACTTGAAGGCAACATTGTCGAATCGTTTGAAGCGGTTTACGCTTTTCTCATGTCCGACATATGAAGTTTGCTCTTCTACTATATCTCTATGGCCCAGGCCCTCTGCAGAATGTTTTTGTCGTAAAAGTTTGTACCTGCACGCATATACTAACACATGAGTACTTAATACGTAATATTCTATAATAATATTTGATATAATAAGTCGTCTACTTCAAAAACATTCTCTATAAACTACACTTATATTAAATATAATAATTAACATTTTAGGATATGTTTTGTTATTCTTATAACTATGTAAATTGATATGTTTACGATATCCTTGGTCATGCGAGACATGATTGTCTTACATTATGATATGTAACGATATATATATTTTATATCAAATCAAAAAATAAAATTGGGAGTTACGAGGTATTTTCTATTATCAAATTCCGTCTTTTCCACATGGGATACTCCCAATGCTCGATACCGAGGTCGTTTTAGGGCACTTTTGCTAAGAATCCCTTTTAGAATCAAATGGAATTTCTAAATATTTTTGAAACTTAGCTTAGACTTTGTAGAGGGGCCCTAAACTGTGTGCCCTGGGTGCATGGATTTATGACTGCCCAAAACTGCCCCTGATATGAATAACAGGATATTTCATAAATTGAAATATAAAATACCCATTAACTCCCAATTTCTATGTCACAATTACAACATCGACTACTTAATTTATTAATTAAGCACTAATTAACAAATGAACTTTCCGCCCACGTCATTGTACGAAACATCTCCGTGGCCAACTAGATAACCTACTAAAATGTTTTTAAAAACATTGAAAGCGTTACAATTATGCAATACAGGTATCCCTAAAATTAAGATTAATCCATGACTGAGTCGGTAAGTGACCGCACTCCGACTGATGTTAAGCTAGAGTGCGGTCCATAGAGACAACTGCTACCAGAGAAATGTCTGCAGCAACAGTCACCTCCGCTATATAAGCATAAACATATATTTTGGACACCTGTATACATGTACAATAATACATATAAGCATATAAATAACATTTGATATGTTTTGTTAAAATTAATATATCACTAACATTTATTACAATAAAATATATAAATGCGGTCGTACCACTCATTTGATATGTATTACACAATCTTATTAGGTTACTTATAATAAATAAGAAAAATAAACATTTCAAATAATTTAACAACTTTTTTCTATGTAAATATATCAAATAAACAATCAAATTGTAATTAAAATATACATGTACTATAAATAACTTTTTATATATTTATAATATTAAAAAATATATCACCAAAAACGTTTTTTGGACGTTTGTAATATTCCTGCAATAAATACATCTCATATTTCGATGTTATTTAATAATAATTAAATAACAAAAATAATTTTAAAACATCTTCTTAAAATTCTTTTTATAATAAAATAAATAAGCATTTATTATAAACCTACCTTTAACTATTTACTTAACTTGCTTTCTGAGTGAAATCGGTAAAAGTTATGATACCTAAGGGTAGGTTGCAATAACTCCCAGGAAGTTAACACTGCTCAAAACGTATTAATTATCACATTCAACGGTGAAATACAGCATTTGAACTACACTAATGCTACTGAACGAACCACGCATTTTTTAACACTTTCCCTTCTGATGTTTAAATTATTTCTTTACTGTAATTCATTCAAACAAAACATCGATAAATAATAAAATAAATAAATGGGATATTTCTGTGCTTGTAACGGGACACAAATACGGAACAAGTAGCAATATGGGACGCAATGATCAAACACCGTAACAATCCCGATTGTACAGGACCTATGGCGACCTAATTTAAAATAAAGCTTTAGTTATTTTTTCCTTCTTGAAAGAGGACTTTCATAGAGTCCAAAGCCTCCTCTAGAGATTGTCTGAAGGCTTCAGTGCTCGTGTTCTGTGAATTGACAAATGAGCTGATGCAGAAGATGACGTGATCCTTCTTCGGATTGTAACCGCATCCGTAGCCATCTGGTACTACTGCTCCGTAACCCATGAATGTGCCATCGATTGTGGTTGCCACCTGGTGGTCAAATCGAAACTGAAGTGGTGTGGAAACGTAAAACATTCTATTTATCGAGTGTACGGTAGGATGAAGATGCGCCGAACCGTTTGAATCGAATCCCAGGAAACAAGAAAGGTCAAAGAGCTCTTTGTAACATTCACCGTGGTTTATACGATTGTCAACACACAAAGGGACTATACCCCTGCCTTTGAAACAGCCAAGCTTAAGCGGCCGTGGTCGATCTCAGATCGATGAGGCCTGTATTCAAATCTGATTAAATTCTGACCAATCTAGCGTATGTTATATGTACTTTGGTCGTTCAGTGCTTATGCCACAAACACTAACTTAGTATAGACTATTAAAATAATAAAAACAAACTCTACATACTTGACTAGTAGACAATTTGAACTCCATCATTTGTTTATAAACAGGATCAGTGAATAGTTCAGGTATATTTCCAGTGGTCTCTCTCGCTATCTCTCTCAAAGCAAGTAAATGATTATCAATACCATGACCCAATATATTAGCCTCCATTATCGTGCTCTGTTTCTTTGCTGCCAACTCGAACAGGTCTATTCTCTTTTTATACTCCTGCAAATTGAATATTATTCGAGTGTGCATAAGGTCGATTTTCCCTTAAATACTGAAGACTACAACTTATAGGGAACGGTTTGTAAATTATAATTCTCGTCTGATAACATTATCGAATGTAGCGTATGGTTATTAGCTCAGTTTGCCGTCCTACCGACCAAGTGTTACACTAGAGAAATGAACTAGTCGCATTTCAGAATCTGGTAACGAGAGGAGCGTGCACTGTCAACCCGGATGATGCACATTCGTCTCCTAGCCGAGGCGACTGCTGCCTGTAGTTTCTTAACATCAGGCGGAGTGGCCAGAAATAATTTTTGAGATATATTCAGCGATTTTTCACATACCTCAGAAACATTAAAAGACACCTTCTTCAGTCTATCATCAGTGAGGTTATGCGGTGGTGTTTCCACTGTACACATTGCGCGTACCCATGCCAAGGCTTCGGGGTGGGCAGACCGGATGTTGTCCACACGCCCATTGCGGAAACGACGAAGTGATGCAGACTCGTAAGTGGAGACCAGGTGCTCGTCCATTCTAAATGTTATTGAAAAAAATTGTATTTTCTATTTTTTTAAATAATAGTTTATTGTTTGGAATAGGTTCTTCAGTCAGATTTACATAATTTTCAACAAAATATAGCTCGCGGCCATTGAGTTATGATATTTTTGCCACTTTTCATTAAAATATGTTCAGTAATTTAGATAAAACGGAGAAATAAAAAAAGTATCACTAAATACCACTAGATGGCGCCACTCGTCATCTATTCTTATCATTCTTAATACACTAATATATAAGAAATACTCAGTTAAAATATGTATTATTGCATTTTAAGTTTAAGTAAGCATTTAAATAAGTAATCAAGCACAAATTATCAAACTTTTGCTTTAAAATTATATTAAACTTTTTTTAAGGGTTTCAGTTAACACCACTAGATGGCGCCACATACTTTCTATCAAATGACATAACTTACTTATAATATGCATACTGCATTGCAAGTTGTATATATACATCAGGACTAGTGCGACATGACTTCATGAACTCTCTGCCGTAACCACGATATGTATATACTTGACAATCCAGATTGTTTATGTGTCTGTGTAAATAATAAAATATTTTATTACCAACTAAATTACTTTCGTAGCTTTTTACATTGTAGGGCATTCATATACATACATATGTACTAAAACTCTACGTAGCCTAAGTTAAATATTCACCATTTTTCATATTTTGTGCCAAAAAAAGCATCTTTTTGATATAGCATGAGCGGAGGCAACCACTACCACAGAGAAATGTTTGCAGGCAATAGTCGCCTCCGCTATGCCGCAACGTCCCAACTTAATAAGACGATAATATACCGTCCAATCTTTAACTCGTACAAATTTAGTTGACCACTTACTTTTCCATTCCTACCTAAGTTAGAAGCATTTAAAACTAACCTATCCAAATCCGCAGCAGCAATATTAATAATCTTGGAGACTTCATCAGTGATCATCCACTTCATGGCTTGTGGGGCGGGCAGTAAGGCTGGAGGTGGTGACGGCCGCGGTGCGACATCAGCTCTGGCCAACGCACGTTCAGCTAAACGTATTACAGCCACACCTTCTGCTGCACTGTGCTCATAACACATTCCCACTGTGCCGTCCGACGAGATTATTAGCTGGAAATTACATTACTACATAAGTATTTAATTTATTATATAAAAAACTAATTATTACACAACAAATATTTAGCAACAATAAAACCCATCGTTTCTAAAATTAGGAATATGAAAATCGATATTTAGGCTTCTGAATAAATAAAAATAAATAAATTATCAAAGCCTGTAGTTGACTGGACTGTAATAGTCTCCATAATATATATTTTTTATTTTAGCTCGTCATAATATGGCCGTACTCTGCCTGATGTTAAGCTAGAGTGCGATCCATGAACGGAGACAACTGCAATATTCAATAGTTTAACCAACCTGTACAGTTTTATCAAACCAACGATTAGCTGAATGGTATTTAGTGCCGGCGCCATGCATCGCTCTGAGTAATGCGTTCGTGTCCTGATCAGCATCAGCTCTGTCTCCGCCTGCCTCATCCAAGCATAGAATGCAGAGAGAACGTGATATCAGCTCCATGTTGATACGATTGTTTTCATCTATAAAAATTATTTATAATTTAAGTCTATTGCTATAAGGTTCATTATTGTGAGCTCGTGGAGCCCTGCCTACCTCTCATCAAGATTTCCCTAGCACGTGCCCATTCATCTCTATGCATCGAGGTGAGCAGGCCGACCCTCGGAGCTGGCGGTGCACTCGCAGCATCGACCAATACGTGTAAGAGTTGCGCTTGTATCTCGCCAGGTGATAGACGACCACGATCAGCCGCCTTCACCGGGATTGGATAGAACTAGTAACAAAGGAAATTATATTTTTAAGTTTTCTATTTGAGTTTATTAAATGCAATTAAGTCTTGTTTGCCTGGGAGTACAGACGTATATAAACATATATTTATTACCTAATTTATCTACAATAAGAAACGTGAGAAAATAGCTGATATATTTTGATTGAATTGAATAACTTTTATAGCACCCTCCTACATCATTGATAAACTAACTTCGACCAACATTAAGTGATTAATAACAAACTTTATATTAAGTGAGAGGACGGTTTTTCAAACGATAACTAACTATTAGTTAATGAATTACATACATTTATTTTAATATACGTAAATATTTGAAAGGGAAGTTTTTGTATTAAATATTTCTCAATTTGTTACACTTCTTATTTTAGTTACTAGTGATCAGAGTTGCAGTAGGTTTGATTCCCACTCATATTTTTCTGTTTTATTTTATTATAATTTAATAAACCTAAACCACCTCGTTACATTAATGAAAATACTGTCCCCACAGTTGCCTAAGTTATACGAAGTTGTCCCTCCGTTGTACGTTATTGAATTTATGTTGGGCTTGCTAAATGAAAATTTAATAGCTGTTAGGCTATGTTGTAATACAGCTACACTGGATTTAGAATCATATTTTAACCTTATTGCATTAGCGAAACTTTTGGTATAATTTTCTACATCTATATACCTAATGGTAGATACGTATAATGAAATTTACGTTTTTAATAATGTCTATTTGCTTGGCACTCCATTTTATATTAGTCCGGTTTTTATAGTTGGTTTGAAAGTGGTGGTCCTAACACCATACCACCTACATCTCTAGTACCCATCATTACTCTACCTTCCACCACTTTCCAGACATAAATATCTTATTGCGTATTATCTATTGTACACACCTGATTTCTACAAGCGACAACGACCAACTCCTCCATAGATTCGACAGGCTCCTCGGGCTGTATTTTCGGGACCTCTAGACGATCTTTGCCGACCTCGGGGATCCTGCATACTCCTAATAAACGATAGAATTGCTCCATGCAGAGTGGTTGACCCTTCTCGCGGCTCGTTGCGCGTTCTTGTGGAAGCTCGCCCCTGATAGATGAAGTATTTATCTAATTTTTGACACATTCAAATAATTTAATAGCGCATTCATACATATTACGAAAGATGCGGGTTCTTGTATACGTGTATTTTTCTCTGTTCAATTTTCATTAAAATTTATATACAAGTATTATACAAAAAAAGATTCTTAAGAATTCTAGGGTCCTACAGGGAATAAAAACATGATTACCTATGAAGCATTTCCTTATAATCAAGTAGATCGTCAACGAACAATGCGCCGAGATCAGCGACCTCCTCTATCTTGTTGAAGTGTCGTCTCGGGAACACCATGCCGGGGTTGGAGTTGATCGGTAGAGGTATTCGTATTTTGAAGTACATATCATCCAACCACCAGTCCGTTATCTGTAAGAAACGATTCTATTATCTTTACCTATCCCAGTAGAACTATAAAGAAACAACGCCGACTCAATTTGCTTCTCTTCTCTTACCGAAAATATCCTGTGACTGTATTTTTTTGACTACTAATCTATTCTGGGTTGGTCAAAACATTTATTTATTACTTCTTGTGTGGGAATAAACTCCACTTAATCATGTTTCTATACTATTGCCTGACGCTATATATAAGTTAGTGCTAAAGTAGTGTGGCCTTTACGCAATCTTCGAAAAATTGGCCGGTACCAATGTAACTTTGGTATACGCGTGTGTACTTTCTGCTAAGTTACTCTTTTACTTTTGGATTTTTTTATATACACGCTCAATTGTATACAAATTAATATTCTTATTACCTATTGATCAGGAAATTTAATAAAAACTCTGTAGTAAATTGTAATAAATATATTTATTTTATGATTTATAGATGATATTATTCTTGTAAGGTATTAAAATATTTTTTTATTTTTTTAGCACGACTCGTTGTTGTTCTCGTTACATCATACGTTGGCGTTAAAAACCATTCATTATCTAAATCATCAAATATATCGAATGGATCTTTAGTTACTATATATTTTGTCTTGATATGTCCCTTGTTATCTCCTTCTATATGTTCCCATCTCTCTTCCACATTTTTTTTATTTTTCCTAACAAATTGTGGTTTGTATTCATACGAACCCGGGCTCGTGTAACTCGGTAACGAACGCCAGAATTCCTCGTCTCTTACATTGGAATAAGGCTTGATTCGGTATAGTGGTCGGCTCTGTCGCTCCATTGTGGTGATATGTGGTTTTTTGTTTATTATATTTCTTGTTAACTGAAAACTCTGAATGTCTTCTCTCTGAGGAAGGCCTAATTTTTTATCTGCATCTTTTATTGTTAAACTTTGTGTTGTTTTTATTTTGTTCATTTGATTAATTGGTATTCTACCAAAATCTAGTTTATTTACATTATTAACCCGATTCTTCTTTGGTACTTCCTTGGGTTTAGTTTTATAGTTTTCTATATGATTTACAGATAAATTAACATAATCAAAGTTTGATTTTGCCGATTTGAATGTTGAAAATTGTGTAGCCTTTTCGACTGTTTTTATTCCATTAAAAATAATCCTTTCCATTTTGTTAAATTTCGTTTTATTCACTATTTGAGGTTTCAAAGCGAATACTTTGTCAATTTTAACTCGTTTTGGAGATATTTTGTTAATAATCTTTTGAGGTGCAAACTTTTTGTCTATTATTTTTTTATTAAGTGTGGTTGCATTTGTTCTTTTAATTTTATTTAAAAATATTTTTCCCAAATCGATTTTCTTCGTTTGTGCAAGTTTGTTAGGCGCTGTTTTTGTTCTTTTGAGTTCATTTAAAGTGATCTTACCCAAATTAATTTTATATGGCGTCGAAATGTTTTTCAATCGCGGACTTTCAGTCTCATAATAACCCAGATCTTTTTTTGTTACATGATTTTTCTTTTGAGCAATTGTAGATTTTTTATCTATGATTTCTAAGTTAACTTTATATGACATAAGCTCTTTACCTACAGGACTTTGAATTTTATTATTTCTGACTGAATTATTTTTATTTTGTACAGTTCTTACTGGAGGTAAAATGATTTTTTTCTTTTGATATTTTAAAGTTCCAATTTGATTCGAAGTCATATTCCTCGTTTTATTATTAACTTGAACCGAAACCATTGCGGGTTTGACATAAGCTTTATTTTTAATCGTATTAACTGGTAAAACCTTTTCACTATGAGCAATTATTTTGATACTATTTCTGTTTTTATAATTTTTTAAAGGATCTTCGACTACTTTATTTGTATCGTTATTTAATTTTTTATTGTTTTTCGTTTTTGATTTTGTTTTAATTAAATTTTCTTGGACTGAAATTTGTAGAGATTTATTATGTACCTTTTTCTCTGTGTTACTTTCAGTGGTAATAATTATTTCTGGATTAATTATTCCGATGTGCGGTATTTCTGTATCAAAAATAATTTTATTTGTGTCATCATCATCATCATCACTTTTATATGTTTTAGTGCTAGTGATTATTTGATCTATAATTTCACCTTGTGATGTTTCTGATATTGTAGTCTTAATTATGTTTACTGTATCTGTTGTATATTTGTTAGTAATCAACTCTGGTGAGTTATTTACTTCAGTACTGGTCGGTATAATTACTTCTGTTACATCCCTCAGGCGTTGTATACTATGTGATGTATATGGTGTTTGTTTAATTAGTAATTTTGTTGAATTTTCTACATTTTTAATAGTGGTAGTTTTTAATTCTTCAGTTATTGACACTTGTTTAGCTGATGATGGTTGAGATGCGGGTTCAACTATGTTATTTTTTAGATTCGGTGTTTTTCTGGTTACAGATTGGCTAGTCTTTTCTCTAATTGTTAATGGAGTTATTTGACTGTTTATTTCTTTATATTCCATTTTGGTTAAATCAGGTATTAAATTTGCAGTTGTTTCTTTGATTTCTGGTTCCCTAGTGGTCTCTAAGATCATATTGTTTATTACTTCTATTATAGTATTATTTGTTTCGAGTACTAATTCCTCAGTAATTAAATTAGGAATTGAATTCGTTGTTAATTCTGTAAACATTGTCTGGTTACTTTCTTCTATTTCTTCTATTTTATTGATTTCCTGGCTTAAATAAATTTGTTTATTATTTTGATTAGATAATGAATTTGTGGTAATTTCGGATATTGGCTTTAATGTTAAACTGGTATTTGAAGTTTTAGGACTCTCTTTGGACATCATAGTTATAGACATTGGTGTATTTATTATATTCACAGTATTCGAAGTATTTGATAAGTACGGTTCAGAAGTTGTTTTAAGAGTTGTTGACTCGTAATTGTATACGGTTTCTGTATTCATTTGCTTTGTATTTTTAGAATTGTTTGTTAAATCTGATTTAACACTTATCCTGCTAGTACTAAAATCGAAGTTCGATAAATTCGTTTCATCAAATACAGTATGATATACATTGCCTTCATCACTATTATTAGACGTGATAGAAACATTTATTGTACTATGAGTAATATTAGGTATTATTATATTATTTATTTTATGTTTATTTATTTCTTCTTTGGTGAATTCTTCAGACGTTAACGTAGGATTTATTGTAGAATTAAGAAAACGAATAACTTTCGTTATTATTGGCATTACATCTGTCGCATTGTACATTTTTTTGTTTATTATTTGCTTACATTTTGTAGATTTTAGCATACTCGATGTAGTCGAGATTATATTTTCATTTTTTGGAAGATTATCAATTTCAATTGTAGTTAACGGTGTTGTAGATTTTTCCTTTTTCTTATTTAAGAGAACTTTTGATACCATTTTGTTAGTTATTTTAACTCTATTATTATTGAATACCCAAGGTTTTGTAATAGTATTCTCAATAGTCTGTTCAATACGTGTAGTTTCATAATTAGGTTGAACAGTGCTGTTTTTCAATGAACTTCCAGCACTACTGGATTTAAGAGTCGCGCTTGACGTAGACTCCGAATTGTCGAGTTTAGTAATATTAATATTTCGAAATTTATAAGACTCAGTTGTAGGTTCATATTTTATTATATTTATTGTGGTTTCTACTTGTAATGGTTGAATAGTTTCTGTTGTTAAATTATCTCTTTGTATAGAGTCATTATTATAATTTGTAGAATTAGTATGATGCTTTAGAGATGTGTCTATATGTTCAATCACATACTCTTTAGTTGAGTCTATAATATTACTTCTTGATGTAGTTTGTAATATTATTTTATTCTTTTCTGAACTTGATCTATCAGTTGTATTTAGAAGTTCATATTTTTTTGCATTTGTAGTTAAATTAATATCATTTAAATTTTCATTTTTTAAAATGAGTAAAGACTTTGTGAGCCCGACTAAAGATTTGGTTATATAATCCGTTCCAGTTGTATTTGTATGTACACCCACTGTATACACTTTCGTAGCATCATCTAGCTCTCTGACACTTAGATAATTCGATATAGAATCGTAAATTTCTGAACTTATTCTGTCTTCTGATATGCTTATACTTGGAGTAGATATTTCCGTAATATTATTAGGATACATGGGTTTCGTATTTAAAAGTAGGTTATACGGTTCAGGTTTATCTGTCATTTCTAAAAATAGTGATTGCGTTTTTAATTTAGCATTTCTAGTAAAATTATGTTCTTGTTTTAACTCAGTCCGTTTTGATTTTTGTTTCTCAGTGTCGTCTTGATCAAATGTGTTATTTTTAACTAAAGCATTTTGGTAGGGGTTTTTTTCAGTATTTATTTCTAGATGGGTAAATCTGCTATTTTTATTTACAATAAAGCTTTCGTTCTTTATACTCAAAACGGGGAAAGTCGTATGTTTAATAATATTAACAGGTACTAGTCGTGTTTCGTTGATTTTTCCTATGTTCCAAAGAATTTTATTTCTCATTTTATCTTTAATTTCTGTATTATGGTCATATTCTTCAGTTGACGTTGTAGTAAATAGCGTATCAACATAAATATCCTTCACTTCTGGTGTAGTTTGTATTCCTTCATTAAAATTTTCCGAATTATTCTGTATTTTCCTCAAATATCTGTTGGTTTCAGTCTTGTTTGTGTGAATTATTTTAATTTTTGGTTGGCTTGTTAGCGTATTAAATATTGTTGATGCATAGTTAGGAAGTTGATATATCGGTTTACTTTCACCAAAAGACAAATTTGTAATATTTTCAGGTTTATTCATTTGCGTAATTTCACTTTCGTAATGACTCGTGGAATAGTTTATTCCAGATGTTTCTAACATTGAAGATTTTTCATTAGGCAAGGCTCTTTCAATATTAAATTGATTTTTGTTGTACTTTGGTGTGATACTAACTTTTGCTATTGTTTCTGTTTGTGGCACAGAAGTGAAACTTTTCATCGGTGTGGTTTGTAATTCATGTTCTTTTATTGCGGTATTAAATACGGTGAAGTATTCTTTTGGTAAATAGTTATTTGCAGAAATTAATTTTGAATTTAAAAGTTTTACATTTTCAGTGAAAGTATTTGTTTCTTCTGTATTTGTAACAACGTCTGCTGTATCTTTAGTAAAATTAAATTTTACTGCATTGTCGGTTATAGGTAGATCACGGTATGTCATATCTTTAAAACTATTAAATTTATTATTTTTAATTGTATCTGGATTTTCTCTAGAACTTCGATGTTTAGTTAGATAGCTGATAATAGTAGTTGGAGTTTTTGTTAAATCAGATTTTAATTTGTCACGAAATTGAAACAGATTCAAATTTTTCACTCTTTTAATAGAATTATCTTTATCTAATGTTACCTTTTTATCTCTTTCGCTAGTCTCAATTATTATATTTGGAGCAAAATAAGTGTCATTTATGGGTTCAGTTTGTAGAAATATATTTGTTCGATTGAAAGATGTTGCTTCGGTTATATTCTCAATTTTCAACATATTTTCAAATGCGGTATTATTATGTATTTCAGGTCTATAATCTATTTTTGTAATATCGCTTTTAGGTTCTGAGTAAGAAACCACCGCCCTCGTATTAAAAATAGTAGCAGTGTTTTTAGCCAAAGGTGTCTCAGTAGAGAATGACTCTTTCAAGTATAGCATATTATTTAAAGGTTTATCTTCGTCAGTTATGTTTTCATAGAATTTACTTGTAAAATTTTCACTATTTGAAGTAACTGCTGTAGGCTCTGTTCTTCTCTCAATACTTGTAATTAAATTTATTTCGTTTAGATTTTCAATATGTGGCACAGTTGTAGATGTAGTGGTTATTTCTTGGGTTAATGATGGTACAGTTAAATCTAGTTTATTTGTAGTCATTTCTTTTGTCATTTGTAATTCATCTTGTAGTAGTTTTACGGTAGAATGTAATTCTGTAGCAAACGGTATAGTGCTCATTGCAGATGTATCTTGAATAACTTGCAATGCAAATGGTTCCGCAGTTGACAAAATTTTTTTGATAGATGTAAATTTTTGGTTGTTGTTTTTCTGTATATAATTTTTTAATAAATTCATTGATTCTAAAGGAATCTTCTGTGTTGTCTTCTTTTTTGACTGAGTAATTGATGTTTTTGGAATAGATTTTGTAACGGTATCGTCGGTCATGTTATTTAGTTCAAGTTTCATAAAATTTAAAGGATATAATGTGGTTTGAGTAATTTTTTTATACGTTTCGTCTTCTATCGTTGATACTGGAGCAACATATTTTTTCAATGATTCAATTTGTTTGTATTCTGATGTAGTGGTTAATTTATCATTTAACGATGTGTTTACAGGAATATTGTTTCCGACTGATATTGATGTATGCACGGGTATATTATTTAAATTGGTAGTCCAATCATGACCCTCATTTTGCGATATAGATTCCAGAAAAAAATCTTTTAAACTATTTTTAATTTTGTGACTTTGATCTCTTGAATCTGAACTATATGTGTTATATCTTATTGTTCTCGGACTATTTGTTACACTGTATGGTTCAAGAGTGTCATGTGACTTTATTGTACTTATTTTTTTAATGGACTCGGTCGTAGATGATCTTTTAGTTTTTACATGTGTACTCGTGTGCTTTTGAGCAGTGCCGTTGAGGAGTTTTACATTAGTATTATCTTCCTGTTTTAATATTGGAATAATACTTATTATTTCTTTTCCCCTTTTTGTTACATTATTGATTTCTTTATTAATAATCTTGATTGTATCTGCAGCAGAATTTATTATTGAATTGTCAAATGTTGTTAGACTCGCTTTTGTCACATCCTGTGACTGATACGGACTAGTTTTTACTTTTTTAAATGAATTATAATCATCGCTTTTATCAAACTTTTCATCTGTCATTTTACTTCTTTTCTTCGCACCGTACATAATTTTCTTTCGAGAGTTTATAGGTTTAATGTCGTCCTCTAAAACGTCATGTAAAGAGTTAACCAAGCTGTGTTCGTTGCTTTGTATATTATTTACTTTTTGACTATTTTTAGAGTTTGAAAAGTTAGTAGTTGATTTGGAATTATTATCAGACTCGCTTATATTTTTTTGTATCGCGTTTGTAAAATTTACCTTCGATTCTTTTTCAGCATATCTATTTCCAGAACTTGCAATTTTAATTGTTGTATCTTTTAATATATTCTCAGTAACAATTGAATGTATATTTGCAGTAGTAAATGACATTATATCATCCATATCCTCTTCATTATGCAAATTAATTTTTACACCATTATTGTTATTATTATTTACCAATTCGAAGTCAGATTTATCCAATTCATTTGATTTTGATATCCATTCCTCGTTTAAGTTAATAGTTTTTCCGAAAGTTTTATCCTCAATTTCGGAGTTGCTAATGCTATCTTCTAAATCTGTTACGTCATTCATTGATAAATTAAAATCACTTTTTTCATTCGAACCATTATTGTTCCCTTTAAATTTTTTAGGTGATATATTCTTCAATCCTTCAATATGAAGTAGTTTTCTATCATTGTCATTAAATACTTCGTCGTTTACGTATTTAAATAAATCCATATCAGATATATTAGGACTGGATTCATTGCTACTCATCATCAGATCATATATTTCTGTCTCGATATTTGCTTCTAAAAATAATGTCACATTATCATTTGGAGAAAAGGAAGGTTGAGTTTTAAATAAATCGGTTTCTTTGACATCGTTTGTGTTGTTTATTATTTTATCTAACATCTCTGTATAATTGATAACTTTAGTAATATTTTTACATTTTGCCATTGTTTTCATGTAAATAGAAATTGTACCATTTCCTTTTAGAACCTTTGGTTTATGCGTTATATTTATTTTTAGATTTTCTGGTAAATAATCATGTATTTCAACTTTAGCGCAATCCGAGATGTTATTTACATTTATTTCATTACAAATGCATTGTTTTCTGAGATTTACGTTCGTTACGTCTAATTTTTTTGATATATTTTTATATATTTTATTTTCTTTTCCATAATGTATATCTTCATGGTTTGTAGAATTTGATTTATGATTACAGTTAAACGTTATTACAACTACACAGCTATCATTATCGCTCGTAACTTTATCTGTTTCTATTCGTTTAATACGTCCAGTATGTTTCGATTCAACATTCGAGTCATTATTATCGTGAAATATAATTTCGTTGGTTTCATTGTTAATTTCGTAATCTGAACACGTCCTCCTGTATATATGCTCATATATTTCTAATGCTTTTTCACTTTTGTTCGCATCATCGTGCGCTTCGTATGTGTGATTATTTTTTGATTTGAAATTCTGCTTAATGCACATACACAAACCTTTCAGCAGTTTAACAGTACGCACATACACTTGTTCATCGTCGAGCGCCGTGTCTATCACTCTTAATATATCTTTAATTTTTCTATTGTCACTTATATTGCTATCTTCGCATCTCATGCAATACACTATAGCACAGACATAAATGAGGACTGCCTTTTGAATTGTCATATTTTGATGGAAATTTTATCGCTCATTGTGCTTGTGCTTGTTTATACTGTTCTACATGATTACATTCACTGAAACAATGTGTGCGATATTATTGTTTTGTGTTATTCCGCCGTTTTCTATATTATTGTTAATCGCTGTTTCAATACCATTGTTGGAATCGTTTGCGTGCTCGTGCGTTTCCTTCTTTTATAAATGCACCGACCACTGCGATACTTAACAATTCTAAAAATGTACAAAAATCAATAAATGCGCAAATTCTTCATTAACATAGTCACTGATTACACTTTTAGGAGATCATAACTAAAGTATAGTAGACACGACTGCCATCACCGAGATATGTATGCACACAGGTGTCATCCCCGCTATACCGACTTGATGAGATGAAATAGCCCCGTCCTTCAAACTTATTAACTTATTAAAGTAGCATACGTACTCCTCTCGCGATTAGCTCACTTCATGATATTATGCCCAAACAGTAGACTGAGCTGAACCATCTCCAGCCTCCCTACCACTCTTTGCATCAATGCTTATACTATATCATAAGCTTAATAACAAAGTAGCAGCCGGAATTTGAACTATGTACATACCCAATTGGCTCGTTCAGCTCTTCTCGCTTCCAGTTCGGTCTGGAGTCTCTGCCCTACGCCATCGGGAGCACCGAAAGCTCTAACCAAAGCTCTCGTACGCTCCAAGGCTTGTTGGCTCGCGATGACGCTCGCGAACTCCAGATATGACTCCAGAGTCTGCTGGAGTTGTGGAACTGGAAGCTTTGGCAGTTCCACGTTCTGGAAAACGGAGGAAAACCTAGAGTTCACCGTCATTAATGGGCTGTCATGGTCTAGCGGTCACGATCGATGAACCTCGATAAATTCTGCCGGTACCAATGTAACTTTGTTATATGTACTTTGGTCGCTCTGTGCCTATGATATAAGCATTAAAAAATATATATTATTATAATAATATATGAACTCGAATCTGAATCCTCCAAGTGACTCTTTTATGTTACTAAGATCTTTCTACCAAGTGAATGATTATATATATGTACCTCGTATCCATCTTCCTCTCCATATTTGGGGGTAGAGAGCCATCTCTTCGGCAGAGACAGCAACGATTCGCCCCATGCTGTAACAAACAATTTATGTTAATAATAACCACACGAAAGAGAAATCAAAACAAAATAATTGAACAGAATCAAACAGTGAACAGTGCTCGCAACTTAGGCAGAGTTAAAGTGGGAATCGAACCCACCTCCTCTGCTTTGAGTATGCATCGAAATTCCCCTATCTTTTCATTTGCATCCCTTCTGCTGGGTCACATTTCACATTTTACTGTTTTTTTTTTCTGTCCAATTTTCATTATAATTTAATGATAAATAAATCCTGTAATAAAATATGCCTTAATGTATCTTAACGCGGCAATTAATACAATAATTAATGTATTAGGTTAATGTAGCTAAGACTACAACGCAATATTAACGCGTCAATTGGCATTACACGTTAAATGCTAACTCGAGCAAAACCTAGTTTTAATTCCCTAATTTTTAACGTATTAATTATCGCGTGGTTGAACACAGCTATTAACATTAACGCTAAAGCAGGTGGAGCCGTTTAATGAAAAAATAATTTCTATAATAGCACGTGCTGGAGCAATTGTTGTCCAAATCCCATAACGATCGCAGACCCTACTTCTGCCACTGCTGCACTGGTAACAACTCTTACGTATAACATCTTCACGCAAACACATCTATTATTAATAGTATTTATAAGTAGCACGTTTTTTATTTAAAAGAGAAAACAATGAAATGCGAATATTCAATGCATTTATACCTTTTATTATAAAAATACATTTGAATATGATTTTATAGCTTGACATTGTGATAAGGCATTTCTTTCCACTAACATAACGGTGTAATTAGAGAGGTAAAGAAAATTATATTATACACACTTAATAATCGACAATGCTAATATTATAAATGTGAAAGTTACTCTGTCTGTTTGTTACATTTTAACGCTGATAGTGAAGGAGATAGGTTGTATCCTGAGTTTTTCTGTGAAATGAAACTTTGTATCGAGAACCTATCATCAAGTTAGGAATATGAAAATTCGTATTTATTTAGACGTTTGGTAAGAAATAAAGAATAACGCGTTTAGTAGGAGTTCCAAGTTGTAGTAGCCTCCTAGAGACCTAGAGTATAGTAAGAAGAAGTTGGTGTTTAGCTTTTTTGCAAAATTATTTTTTAAATAGATGAAGATTTGTATGGAAAAAACCAGTTATTTCTCAAATTAAATACATAATATTACACACACGAAGTTGCGGGCAATACCTAGTTTATATATTTCTAAATATAGTATTAATATAATAATATAAATGTAGTATTATAAATAGAGAAAATCTCGATTATTTTGAATTTTTGCATAGAGATAAAATGAAATCACCGACCCCTCTTCCAACTTAATTATTATAACAATGTTAGTCGACAATTTTCAGGCTTTCAGATGAACACTAAAAAGTTGAAAAAACCTCCCTCTTTTTTGGGGGTTTAAAATTTAATCCACTTTTAACGTCGCAGATAAAATAATTTAGTTACTAACTTAGTTATTTTAATAAGAATTCTATATGGATATAGATTATTTTTTAATTTAATTAATAGTTTAATGTTATGTGATAATTTGCTGCACAGTGCTCTTGACGTGATTCCTATAACCAATTGTAATTACAAATAGCGATCCCTTTAACAAATGTTACACTACTAATGCTAAAACTCATTTTTATTTTTTATTATTAGCATTTTCAGAATTCGAAGAAATTTTCAGAGTCGAATGACTTCACCAGGTCGATATCTTACATTTACAATGTTTATTTTTGATATTTCAGTGATGTTTTTGATATATAGACCAATAAGTGTAAAAAATGATGTTTTTTTTTAATTGATGGTATCAAAAATGAAATGCTTGTGCCGCATCATCTTTACATCACCCCCCTATTATAAGCCAGATGTTATAATTCTCACGTGTTGTAATATGTTCCCATAATAATATCGATTTCAATATACATTTTGTGTTATTACAAGGGTAGACAGCATCATGTCACGCCTTTTCCCACAGGGGTAGATAGCAACCACAATTGCAAATATTTGCCAGTTTACCCCCTTAATTGATTATTTCACGTCACTTTTAAGTTTGAAGTATAACGTGAGGAATACATGAGCGTCTTTCGAGCCGGCATAGTGGAAGCGACTGCTATCTGCAGCCATTTTTCAGCGGTTTTAGTTTTCTCCGCATTAAAATTTTAAAAGTATTAAAAATAACGTGCACCTGGCCGAGTTTCGTGAAAATCGATTGATGTCGGCTCACACCTGCGTCGCCATGGTAACCGCCCACAAGAGGGGTGTCCCGCCCTACCGCACGTATGATACATAATCTAAATTTAAATGTCGCAATTATTTTTAACTACGTATTAATTTGTTAATAGATAATCTATTGTAATATTACAAATCTGAAAGTTTGTTTGTTCCCCAAAACACTGCCGAACGGAACTTGATGAAATTTAGAATAAAGGTAACATTTATTAGAGATTTTACACTCTGAATACAGCGTGGAAAGGAGAATGCCCATTCGCTTAATAGAAATGGGCCCTCAATTATATTTTGAGTTTGACGATGGTTTTAAATTAATTTTGTAAAAAAATAATTATACATTCTGTATCATCGATCAGTTTTAATTTTTTCACCCGGGTTATTGAGTAATTAGATGTTTTCTGATGCAATATTTGAGGTTATTATTATTTTAAATGCTTTAATAATTGGCGATATCTGTTTGTTTATGTAATTAAACATTGTCTGTTGATTGGTGAACGATGTGTACCAAAACCAAAATAAATTAATGAAAAATTAAGATGTTATTTTAGAATATTGTTTTATTAACAAAATATTAGATTTCAAGTAGGCCCAATAATGGGCATTGTCCTTTGAGACGGAGCAGCGAACCCTAACCGTTATAGTTGCAGAAAAGCGTTCTTTCTTAAGAGGTTGTCCTTACAAAATCTCCTGAAGTAAAAAAATTCACTAATTCACATAAATATATTTAAAATATTATTTACATCTCATAAATCGAGTTCCAATTCAAATTATGGTAAAAAGAAAGTCTCAATGATGTAGTAGGAGTCACTTTGGCAACATCTGCATGGACCGAAACACTAAAATTCTATTTCCCAGACTAAATCGATTCTAAACTACATAAAATTACATTTTCAGCTCGTTTTAGTCTACGTCTATGGAGTGAGATTTAAGTTTAAAATATTCAATTTCGTTTTATAGATATATATGACAGAACGGGACGAGCGGTCCAAGGCTTCTATCCTCCATTTGTGGGCGATAAATAAGCAAATATGCTGAAACACGACAGTTCCTCCAGACAAACAAGTCTCAACGTGTCCTCCGCGTGGCTTGTTTTCAGAGACTCTGTCAAAGCGTAACGACGCTTTTGTTTCATATTCAGTTAGTGCTTGTACTCATGACCACATATTCATTTTGTTCCAAGTTAGTTTCATTTTGTTTACGACTATGCGTTCAAATGAGAGTCCGTATTCATGACCGTTCCGACATATACAATATTATGTGTGAGCTAACTTATACTAACACATTTTGATCACAGAAAGGGTCGGATGTGGGGTATCCTCGACTAATGTGCATGCGTGACGAGTATAATGGATGCAATCGAGACGTGCTGTATATGAATAGATAGAAATTTTATTAGGCATGGGCCTAGAACTTGCTCATCGTTAGACATTACCTTGGCTTCGGAAAGGTGTATGACGCCTTCTCGTCACAGGAAACTCAATCAATTATTAATTAATTTAATAATTTAAAAAAAACTGCAGTGACCGTGTCGCGTTTCGGGAATAGTTTGAAAGTAGCCAGGTATAACGAGAGGAGTGTGCACTGTCAATCTAGATGGTACATGCTCGTCTCCTCAGGCCGGCATAGCGGAGGCGACTGCTACCCGCACAGGTTTCTCTGTAGTAGCAGTTGTGCACCGCACCCTAGCTTTACATCAGTGTTGTCATATGCCGAGCTACAATAAAAAAAAACTTTAATTCTGAATTCAGATAAAAAAATTGTAGAGAAAGAAGTCGTTCTCCTACCCTACCTGCCTACCCGTTTAGACGTCAGGTTATGAACTAGGGGAAATTATAATAATAAGACTAAAATAGACGTATACATACAGATGAACTAACCTATTTGATATACATATAGTAAGTATAACATGAGCTAAAAATAAAATGGTTTTATCTGGAAAAATAAAACTTTGCAATCTAAAGGAAACGTTAAAATAATGTTAGTATAGTGTTAGCTTTCGGTCAAGTGAAAGAGGTGAAGTGGGGTGAAGTAGGGTGAAGTGGGGTGAGCAATAGAGAGGGGGACGACTCGGGGGCATGCTCGCGTGAAAATTTAACAAGCTGCACGTTCACCCGGTTCATTTTAAAACCCCTGTCGTGAGATGAGCGATTAGCGAGGAGTTTTTACGAACTAGATTTTGGTAAAAATCTATTGCTATGTATGTAGCTCGGTATATGACGACACTCCGCCTGATGTTAAGCTGGAATCTGGTTCATGAACTGTTATTACAGAGACATTTCTGCAGACAGTTGCCTCCGCTATGCCGGCTCGTGGGGCCGAATGTGCACACTCCTCTCCTTATGTATAAACACTAAGTAAATAGTAACGAATTTTGCTATAATATCGTATTCCCGCTATTCTTATGTAATGTGTACAATGCCTTATTGTAGAGCTGAATGTAAACTCGGCTTAACATAGAGAGAGACGTTTGGTTAACGAACAAACTTACATAAATTGAATATTGATTCAGCGGTTTATTTGCTTAGTAACAACCATTTTGTGATCGCTATTCTATTTCACCATTTACTCACATTATATTGCCTCTACCTACACCTATTTTTCTATAGTTACTTATCAAACTAAAAAATATTATCTTACGAAACATTTGGGATCAGCTTGGAAGTCGCCTGAGTATAACCAGAGGAGTATACCCTGTCAACCCCCACATATCTTGTTGGCAACAGTTTTCTCTACACATGGATCATGCGGACTACCTTAACATCAGATGTAGTACGGTCACATTCCGTGAAATAAACTATATCTATTAGTTTTACAACTGTACAAATTATTTTGACTCGGTTGTTTTACATCGTCGTGTGTACGCAAGCAGCCCCTCGTCAAGTAATTTTGCTAATTACAACAGAAAATACAATTCTCTGACCCTAACCTTACAAAATCAACATCCCTTCTTTATATACGACCAAAAATATACCTTTTAGAGAACGAAATAAAGAACAAATTAGTATGAATAATAAATTCTGACGTTTTCAGATATCATGTATCTCGGCACAGGAAATTGACTCTTTGCGTGTGATAGTAAAGTTGTATTTTATTTGTTCAGTTAGAAATTTGTTTCAATTAATATAATTGCTCGATTTGTGTTTGGTTTGTAGCTCTTATTTCTACAGACGAACGTTTTAATTTGTATTCAATGAAAATATGCATATTTAGTGTAAAAATATCAAAACTATTTTCATGCGTCATTATTTTATTCGTAGGCGTTTTGTTTGTTTGTGTACGGTGGCTAAATTGTGTTTTTTTTTTCAAATGACTCTGAAAACAGATTAAGTACAAATTTTCGGTTTTAATCTTCAAACTATACTACTGAAAGGTAAGCACATAAACTCGAGTTTTAATGAAAACTTATGCCGGTCCTCCATTGCGAGCGGCGTGGACTTCGTAATGACTCCGTTGAGCTCGTCTTGGACGTGCTTGTGAAAGAGTGACCGGAGCGGACTAAGCGAGTACAGAGCTAGAAAAGTGGTAGGGGAGGCCGCTTTCCTTGAAACTCTTTGTTGGTGGAAGGCAAAACTAATTTACTGCGTTCCCCTCGGCCATTTCACACTCATTATTCCTTCTTGGTGGTAAGCTGGTATCAATGTTGTTTATGGAATTTTCCTCTTTTCTATTTTTAACTAGCTACTTTTTTGTATTATATTAGCTATAATAGCTAGTTTTTTTTGTATTATATTAATTATATTATATTTTCAGGGTGTATGTATTTTAAATAAAACTAAATATTTAGGAGTAACAATTTTATTCGATCACTGATTTTGTAATTTTTTTACAACTAATTTTAAGGGATTATAATCATTAATTAATATATTTAAATGGAGTTTTATTATCGAATTGATTTTATTTTCAGTTGTAATATTTATGTAGTTTAGTAGGACTATTTTATTTAATATTGAATGTAGGTAACCGGGTCGAACCCTCGGACAACTTTCACCAATAAGTGTAAGTAACCTTGATAATAAAAACTCCATTGAAAATACAATAGTTCTATATAATAAGCTAATAATTTATTAATGAATAATTGAAATAAACAACAACTATTATAAAAATTGCCTAAATATAACAATTATTACAATCACTATAACGCACTACGTGTTATATACTATGTACGTAGGTAATAATATATTATAATTAAAATACTTTTAAATACGTTTTGCATTAACAATTATTTTTTAAATAATATAAATACATTTAATGTTGCAGTTTACTATTCGTTTTGGGAAATTTGGGGGAAAATGCTATTAAAAAATTAAAATAGATATTTTCTTTTTGTTTATTTTAATTGCTCCAACATAGGCTTCTAAGTTTGTAGATATTTAAAGCTTTACAGCGGCCGCGAGCATCTCGCCGCGACCACGATGAATGCAAAGCTTTCGACACTGAAATACAAACGGGACGTAAACCGCACAAAATCTTAGTTCGTTTTAAAAACACTATATTGAAAAATATGTTTAAATAATAATAAACTGCAAAATTAATCTTAATATTAAATGATGTATGTTTAAATCCATCTTACTACAATAATAAACATCAACAGCTAAAATTACTAAAAATGCACTACTCTAGGAGATTATATTTTTTAAATTACAATATTATTTACGATAACAAAAATTCAAAGAACAAGATTTATTTATTTTAAAAAAATTAAATATTAATATATATGTATTTTTTAAATTAAATGGATATAAACTATCACTCATAATGTGTGTGCGCATCTCAATACTATATATACAAAGAATACACCTTACATTATTAAACTAAATAATACCAATTTAATTAGGTATTTGTTTTTAGATTATTTTTTAATTTCAATATTTGTTTGAAAAATAAATACTAACATAATATTTTGCTATATTTAAAGTAGTCCGGCACTCCACTCGGTGTTGAACTATAGCTATAGTGAGGACAAACAATAACTGCTACTACAGAGAATTGTCCGCGAGCAGGGGTCGCCTCCACTATGTGGGTTTATGACTAACTAAAGTTACTAAAACAAAATAAATTAAATCTAATTGTAAGTATTGAGATAGGTACCTGCATTTTTATTAAAATTACTGCTGAAATATATATTTTAGTTTGTTTGTTTTTTTACTTTAACACTTAATTACTTATATTTACTTATTTCACTTATAATAAATTTAAATATTTACTAGAAATTAACATTTTTAAAAATAATATTTGGAAGCAAACATATAATTTTGTTAAAATTATTTCTTTTGTTGTAAAATAAAAAATATATAATTTACTAAATTAATAAAAAATCATTAACAACATTATTTTAATAAAATAATATAAATTAATAGTTATAATTTGGTTAGTAATAGAGAATGATTGAAGATAAATTATTTTTGCACAAATTATTTTGTATTAACCACATTGATTGCGTCCCCCAACTGCGAGTCATGCTCGCAGGAGGAGGACGTTATGCATTTGTTGTGGCAATGTGGTCGATGCAAAATGGAGAGAGAGGTATTGATGAATAAGTTGGGCATCAACGCTTTGGATGTAGGGGCATTTAATAGCATCCTAGTTGAACCAACTTCTGCTTCAGCTAGGATGCTATTTGATTTTGTAAATATATATTTTAAGAAGAGGTAAGAGTGTGTGTTGAGAGGTAGTATATAATGTGTTACCAATGGGACTGGCATAAGCACAATGGTGCTAAAAGCCCAAAAAAATAATCAAGAAATAATTTTAAAAAACCACATTGATAATAACTTTTGACTTAGAAGTAAAGAATTATATTTTAAGTCAAAAGGTCATAGTGAGACCGACCGAATTTGCTTCGACAGCATCTCCGTAATCGTCTGCTAATGATGTGATGAAATGATGAAAGTGACAATTTTTTTAACGTAGAGAAATAATGATGTTTGTATACCGCCCTCCACGTCAAAACTGATATAACTCAAAAATTGCGCCTTTATTATTCGGAATTCACTTAAATTGCAAAATAATTCACTTAAACCATATCATGGGTGTTTCAAAACATTATAATACATATTTGTGAAAAATTAGTTTTTTTGAGTTAAAACAGTTTTAATATAGGGGTTTTATATACGAGTAGAATAAGAAAATACTTATCTAAATGGACGGGTAACACTAGTGACACTGTTTTAATAAAGAACATGCAATTTTAGCATGTTCTTTAACAGTGATCTAACCTACACAAATTCTTTACTATATTTAATGCAAAATCAGGAAGATGACTGAAATTAAAAAACAAAATTGCTTTTATTTTTATATACAGGAAATCTAAATATTTCTGGGATAAAAAGAAGCATATATCACTGTTTACATTGTCCACGGCCTACCTGAATAAGCTCTATCAAAATTGGTCAAGCAGTTTCGATGATTATCGGGGATAAAGAGAGAGACATACAGACAAAACTTGAACTTAGATAAAAGCAGTTATTTCAAAATCACAGACAGAATATCAAGTCTATTAAAATTGATATGTATTTTGTTATTTCTAAGTTACTGCTTACCCAGTACATATATTAATGGTTAATTGATTTGTTAAAATATATTTCAGTAATTTTGCATTACATATAGCATAAAATATTACATTCTAAGAAGAATAACCCTACTTACATTAATATAGAACGAAAGCATTACTTTCTTTAGAAATAATAAAAAATTGATATTTTTAATAGGAATAAAAATTGATATGAGTTTGATAAATATTTAAAAAAAAATTATGTTAAATTATATCATTAAAAAGCACGATAATAAAAAATATTTTCAACGCCCGTTTTCACCAATGTTTTCACTTATAAGTATTTCTTTGTGTAAATCGAATACTTGCCCAGATCGTAAGCGTTTCCTAAAGTTGTTGGTGAAAACGTACATCAGTCACCTATCTTATGCTAAAATTATCAATAGTATTAATATAAATATTTCAAAATATAAAATATATATATATAAATTGTATATATCTTAAAACTAATGATATGTCTGTGATACAGGTCGGCTTTTTATTGCTACACTAAGTTATAATTATGTCGCAGAACTTTCATGATAACATTCCCATATCCCTACCGAGGTAAGAAGAGACAAGCTTGCACATGCCGGTTTCTTCACTGCACTGACAAAACGAAGCTCGGTTAAACATCATTCGGCAACAACCAAGACTTATTCAAAACGTGCAATACAACTTTGTTAATATTAAGCAAACAATATACGTTAACAAAGTTTACTTTGCTGGCTTCCCCCGAACAAAGTCACTCGGTTACAAATAGCAGTAACTTGTTTATTTGTAGCCGTTACGTTTTCTCAGTGTATTTCTTTTGGGCTTTATTAATTTACGATTTATTTTCAAATTAGATAAGTTGATAAAAGTTTATAATACAATAAAGTTTTGCGACATATTTATAAAATTATTGCCTTTAGTTCGTAATTTTAATGATTTGGTTTTTGATGTTTGGTTAACCAATCACCAACCAATCAAACCAATGATGGTTTAAGTCGCATTTTAAAGTCACGAACTGAATGCAATCTCCTAATTTCTTAATAATTGATAAAGATACTAATTCTAGTAATAAAATATATTAATAAATTGACAATTAAATTGATATAGTATGACGTCATAGCATCATCATAATAATAATATTCACTAACATTAAATAATTGATACATTTGGGAGAATTTGACTTAAAATTGACATTTACAAAATTATCAGAATTTTAAGGCCATAATAAAAATATATATAATTTGAATATATCTTACATATACATATAATGATATACTCGTATCTCTTTATATCTAATAAAATATAAGGTTTTTTTGGTACAAATAATTATGAAAATTGTGACGGCTTTCCTTTCAATAATATTAATTGACTTTAGTCGAGGAAAGGAAATTAGTTTAGGGATTCGAATTAATTGTTGAAAAATTATTTTCAACAATGTTGTTCGCCAATTATACATATATTTTGTTTGTGGGGAAAACGAGGTTTTAAAAAGCTCACAATTTTTAAATTTTCTAAATAGGAGACTTTTTTAAATTTTCTAAATTTTCACTAACTTTACTATTGTACTCAGCAGGCTATTTCCTTTTATAATAAAATATATATCTTAAATAAATGTTTCCTAAAAAGCCATTACACATTAAGATTTTTAATTTTTCATACTTTTTACACTCAATTGACATTTCGGGTTCGTCTCAATTTTTACACTTTTCACTATAAATAAGTGCTCGAATACATGAAAATAGATTTCTGCAAAATTATCATAATTTGACGATAATATTAAATTTTTATATTGTGTTTTAGTCTTTTAAATGATATTAGCCATTATCGGCTGGATTTATAGTGGACCATTTTATTGGACGTTAATTCTGTGTCCCATTTTGAGAATATGATATGTCAACGATATATTTACATGTAATTGTTAAAAAAATAATATTATCATCAAATTACGACAAAACTATGTAGCTACTAAAATAGAATATAGCTACTTCTAATAATAATAATATACATTAAATATATATATCTTATTAATTAGACGAATCAAAAGATTCTGATATGTATCCGTTACCTTGGTTGCAACTTTATCACAAGTTGAATCATTAATACTAACCTATATATAATTGATTATAATAATTGATATTGATTAACAAAGCGATATGTCACCTTATTGCTAATATTGCTGCCGAACTCCAAACATAGCGAATGCGAAACGAACATTATGCCGGCCTTCATTTTCATACAAAACGACAATATAGCTAGAAGTATCTCAGTTTTAATTAATGTTTAATTAATTTCGTTTCGCATTCATTGTGTTGAGTTTCGTTCGATGTGAACCCGCCTTCAGGTGCACACCGCGCTCAATACGAGTCTAAATCAGGCGCTAATAACGAATAACGCCATAGATTTGCCTCCCACCAAAATACGTCTACACTATTCACAGTTCAAAGGCGATTCATATTTAATAAATAGCTTATATTTACATTGTGTATTCGCGTGTCTTCCTCCACATTTACAATATGTAGGCCGTATTTTATTACGTTATTATAACTACATACTGAATAGTATTAATGCTACAATGACTTTAAAACGGCCTATCTTATTACATATTATGCAAAAGTAGATGTAATTCTATCATATAGAAATACATATAAGACACGCTTTCACACACTTTTATAATGAAGGCAAATATCAACAATAGAACGATTACAAAGATCAACAGTAACTAGTACATCAAGAACGTCTGAAAATATAAAAGCGCTCTACATTGTATGATTCCGGCGAGTGTGATGCCGTCGGAGGTCCGGGGTGCCGTCAGTGATCGAAATACACATTTATAACTACACAACAATTAATACAACATACATATTAAAACTGCCTAAACGGGTTCTTAGCGGGCGCCGCCGTCGGTGGAGGAGCGGCCGCCGGAGACGGTCCCGAAGCCGCTCGGAACGGATTGCTCACCGACGGCTGAGGCTGAGCGGGCAGCTGCCTCTGCTGAGAGTGACCCGCCTGCTCTTGATATTGCCCCTGCTCCTGGTATTGCCCCCGCTCCTGACCGTAGTTCTGGTATCCTCCTTGATATGATTGGTCGTAAGAATACCCAGCCGGTCGGTCGACGTTCGACTCCTGCATCTCGCTGCCGGACACGTCGGCGTACTCCGAATGGTTCTTGTACTCGCCGTTCACCGGTCTCTGGTCCTGCAACGAATACGTCTGGTATTCCTTGTCCGGCGGATCCGCCATCAGTATGTTCGCTTCGTTCTCGAACGGTTTGAAATCATAAATGTGTCTCAGATACATCAACACCGGCGCATATAACAGATTACTGAACGCGATGCCGACGTTGAGAGCTGTGAAGCCGATCACTTCGACCACTTCTCCGGCTATGATGGGTCCGACGGCATACGCGAACGAATAGGAAATATCGGCGATGGCGTAAATGCTTCCATACACGGACACGTAACGCACGTCCACCAGATAGCCGAGTGTCGGAAGCAACGCGGTGTCGATGAGCGCGATACCGAAGCAGATGCCGCATATAGGTATCATCAACATCTTGTAGGAGTTGGCGAACGGTATGATGAAGCAGCAGAGGCCCTCGAGCGCCAACCCGCCGGCGGCCATCAACCATTGTTGCTGCGGATACTTCCTCGCCATCTTCACCGTTATGATGACGCCCAACACGTGGGGGAAGAACGCCGGCAACCAGACCATACCGATCTTCCAGTTGTCTTTGGTCAGATTGTCCTCCATCCAGAGGGATATGGTCGGTTCGAGAAAAGCGAGTGCGACGTTCGACATCATGAGAGCTCCGGCGCAAACGGCGATGTACGGATCTATGAGGAGTCGCCATATCGGCGTGCTCTGCGGCTTCGGCTGCTGCGCCTCCTTCATCTGCGTCTTGAGCGGCTTCATGACCAGGAGCAGCATGAACCCGTCTATCAGCGATATCAAGGCTAGGATCAGAAACGGCACCTCCTTACCCGCGAATTGATACAGAGCACCGCCGAACGGCGGTGCCACGAGACAGCCGAAACTGATGAAGGCTAAAGCGATACCTAACGCTTTCGACCGTTCGTTCTCCTCCGTGAACCTATCTGCTATCATGGCGAGACCCGCCGTGTCCGCGAAGGCGGAACCGACGCCCTGAAGACTCCTCGCGAAGAACAGCATACCGTAGCTGCGACCGCACGCGAACACCGACGTCGATAAGAACATGATGATGAGACCGATCATCATCGGTATATCGTAGCCGATGCGGTCGATTAAGGCACCAGAGAAAGGATTCACCATCAGTTGTACGATGGCTTTCGAGGCGAACAGGATTCCGGTGGCGGAGTCTTGGCCCTCGTGATTCGCCGGTATTATTTTAGTCGGCGTTATCGTCTCGTTCCCCTCTCTGTAGGAGGGCAGCGTGACGACGCGGTCGTACGCGTCCTCGCCCCACGCGCCGATGTATCTCAGGTAATCGGGTATGATAGGCACGATCACCATGTACAGCATGTTGTCCAATAACAGCGCTATCGAGACTATCACCAGGATGATCTTCCTCTGAGAGGTCGGTTCCTGTATCTTCTCCCAGAGCACCTCCCTCACCTCTCTCACCTCGAGGTTGATCACCGGTATGGTGGAGTTGTCGATCTTCCTCCATATCGTCTGCGGCCCCTCCGCCATGTCTCGTGTTATGTCGGCTGACACTCATGTACGTGGCGTCCCTCAGTGTGCGCGGCGACCATCGAGCGGGACTACGGAACCTGACAACAAACAGAAATGATCATTGATGCATTTCCTTCACAAAATGTCATTGATGTTATTATTATGTTGATTCAAAAGGATTCGAACTGTTCGTTTTCTGTCGGTTGGGGAAGGTTCCGATGTCCCGTCTCTAAATATGAATGGTGAGGGGTCGAGGAGCAGACGCGGGGCAGAGGGGGTCTCGGCTTCATCTTCAAACAACATCAAAACACTTTTCAGAGTCCTTTTGAACAAACACACACACACACACACAAATCGTAACTCGCTAACGGTGCAATGTAAATAAGTAGTAAAAATCAATATAATAAATACGAGAGATCAGAGCAATCCGGTTTGGCTTCAAATGATTAAAGAGACCTCTCAATAAACGGCGCCGCTAAGAGCGTTAGCGGATAAAGACGTGCGCTCAAATGTGACACATATCAACCAGTTAATACTACAGTTAAATCCTTATTAGCCGATATTAAAAGTACGCCTAAACACAAGTTAATTATTCTATCGGTCGAGTTGTACATAATAAACTGGTTTATTTAAAACCTTTATTTTTAGATTGCTAGACAGACTGAAGATTGTCATATCAACAGGGGTGTGCTTGACTGAACCACTAAATAAGCTGGTGAACAATCGTGCAGTGCAATTATATTAATATTTTGTTATGTAACATTAAGACTAACACTAGAATAAACTTATTTTTTAGTTTAATTTTAGTTTTTATCTAATTTTGTAAATATCAGCCAATTTCAATTTTTTTGTTAAAAACTCATACAGCGAATCTAATTCTTTTGAGCACTTTTACTTGGACGATACACTTGGTATCTCCAAGTCGGCATAGAAGAGGTGACTGCTATATGGACACATTTCTCTGTAAACCCGTACAAATGTATTATTGAAATCTTTTGGAAATAATAATCAAATCAACGACCCTTCTGTTTATGGCTGTAGGTACGATTATGAAGAAGCCAATATCATTATCTACAACAAATATAATTCGTTAAGTTAAAAAAGTAGGACTGAATATATTCGCCTCTCTTTCTCGCAGATAGGATTAGAGTAAGATGCAAATAGAAAAGTATTTTTTTAAGTCAATTCTTAATCCAGTCGGATTGGAAGTAGAGGGTGAGAAGAATGGCCTTTTTGTGATGAAACGAAATGAGATTTTTTCTTGTTGTGAAAGAAATTATGTTGCGAAACTTAAGTACTACTTATTCAAATAACTTTTTTAAATAAAAATGTTTATGTTAGACTTTTTGTTAGTAAGATGTAATATTTGATCATATTATAATCATCTATACTAATATTACTACTACTAATATTACATCTATACTAATAAAACTACTAATATTAAAACGTGGAAGTATGTATGTTTGTCTCCCAATCACGCTCGAATAAAATATAGGTAGAATATGTTAGAGGATACTTCGGATTATATAGGACACCTTCACTATGCTGGCTTGCAAAAATGAATGTGCATCGTTCACGTTGTCAGGGTACACTCCTCTCTATATAGCTGGCTACTTTCAAGTTAATCCGGGACGAGCTGGAAACTAACCCAAATCCAAGATGGTTACTAATCCAACCCTAAAGGTTAATTTGCTAATTTATTTATTTATTTACTTGATAAATGTATAACAAAAAAAAAAAATTATCCACATTATAACAATAAGCAGATCAAACATAAAAATTAGAAATCAACTAAGAAAATAAACAGAAAACAGAAAAATAAGAAAAGAAAAAGAAAACGTAAATATAACTAAAATCATTCCAAGCTAATATACACATAAACTACATAGATAAATTTAAACAGAAAATATGAAATCATACTAATTACATAAAATATTAATTTTGGCAAGAAATAAATGAAAGGCTTCTGTTTAAAATCCAAAACAACATCTCGAAGGCTTTATGGAAATTAACGTTGTATAAAGACACTTTATTCAATAGAGTTCCCTCCATCGCGCGGATTGAATATCAATTACCTTTTTTATTCATAACAAAAATATATAAATGGTGTTTTCAAAATGTTTACTTTCTATTAAAATGTGGTTTGTTTGGAATAATCGAGTAGATTTTGGATTTAGATATATTTTAAAGCCTTATACAACGTTGATACTGTATTTTTTTATTGTAGCTCGACATATGACAACACTCCGCCTGATATAAAGCTAGAGTGCGGTCCCCTTCGTTATACCGGAATACCTGGCTACTTTCAAACTGTTCCCGAAACGCGACAAGGTTACATCACGGGTGTTACATTCGAAATCATACGGGTGTAAGCAGTGAACTGGACAGGGAACGAGATAGGTTCGATTCGATTCCTGTTACTACGTACCTATAAAACCGACGATTTTAAATATTGATGATGAGGAAATAATGCGTTAAGCTTGCGTAAATTACTAAATATATAAATTAAACAAAGTATCTAATACCTACAAAGTTATTAAAAACTTCAAAAGTAATATTTTTCCAACAATGAGGGTAGTTTTATCATTTAGAACGCTGTTATTGTCAGTCGAGCGTCAACTCTCGCAGCGGGCGGTCGTGTCGGGAGAACAAAAGCCGAGACCGCCTGCCGTTTACATGCCCTTTTGTACACTTAATAGGATTCTGGTTATTATTAATTGAGATTGTTGAGATTTTTAGTACAGTTTTTATGATTAAATATATACAATTTCATTTATACACAAGTTTAATTAATTCCTTTTGTAAGAAAATACAAAATAATTTCTTTGTTCAAATCATAATTACAATTCAACGTTACATTGTTTCGGGTATTTACATAAGTAATAATAAGTAATAAAAAGTTGTATTAAGAGGGTAACTAAATAATAAATCAGTTCTACCTGTGATCGCTTGTTTCATACACGCATATCTAACTCATTGTTCATTTTAAATCATAATTATCTTGGCGGGCGGTTTGGGCCAATCAGCGAATCGCCGAATAACTCCATCGCAGTGCGAGCCGAAGTCCAACCGATTCAATTAATTTCCGTGAAGAAATATTTCCGCAAAGATCGCCCTGCTTTAGATAATTCCCGAACGTGATGGTGAAATGGAAACCCACCATCACAAATAGCATGTCAAATGATGAAAAGTAAATTTTATTGCCATTATTAGCTCCTTGACGAAAGGAATATATAAATCTGATGTGAATGGATGCGTTAAACAAGGCAGACCCAGAAGGGCGTTTTCCGATCAAATAGGAGACATCCTCATGAAAGCTGGGCTGCCTAGTGCCCATAACCGTCGGGCGTGCATGAAGAGAATTGTGGATGTGAGGGAATGGTGGGTGTTGTGTCAGGATCGTGGTAAGTGGCGTTCCGTTGTCTCTGCCTATCCCTGTGGGAAAAAGGCGTGACAATTGTATTGTATTAGCTCCTAAAATAGTGTTTATTAGCAAATCCTTGTGACAAATGCATGTGCGTCCATTTCCTAATAAATGAGCTAACGTTACTTCCCTCTGAGATGGAGTGAGTCTGTCTGCTGCCTACAAATTCCTAGTTTTATTCCCAGATAGAGCAATAACCATAAAATCTTCTCACCTGTCCCACTATATCGATCCTCCGCATACCCCCTGTCCCTAGGGCATCAACAACCCTCTTGCTTTTACTGCGCTGATGTGAAGCAATGAACATTTCGACCTTGAATTTTTGACCCGCTCTTAAACTTTCCTTAGAGAACAGTCCAAACTGGATGGATTTTTTTTAGCTCGGCACTTGACGACACTCCGCCTGATGTAAAGCTAGAGTGCGGTCCATGAGTGGAAACAACTGCTACTACAGAGAAATCTCTACGGGCAGTGTCGCCTCCACTATGCCGGCTCGAAGAGTATATGCATACTCCTCTCGTTATACCTGGCTACTTTGAAACTATTCCCGAAACGCGACAAGGTCACTTCACGAGTGTTACATTCGAAAGTGGTGGTACTACCCTTGGACGACAGACTGGACAAAAAACTATCATCAGTCTGCCTACTACTTTTTTAAAATGTATTTTATAAGATTTTTTAAATACTAAGCAAGTTAATACTTGTATCATAGGAACTAAGCGACCAAAACATATTACATGGTCCTATTGACTGCGAGATTCGAACACGAGGTTTAATGGTAAGATCACGCCTTCTACTACTAAGCCATGGTTGCTTTTTTGGCGATTCCAGTATTTTAATTCCTCAAAAATCTATCGTCTAAACATTCTACATATTAGACTTTTAATAAATATGAAAAAGGTCAAATTATAAATGACTAAATAAATCTTGCCCTGTACAAAATGGCATGAATCCATCTTCACAGATACCCGCCATGGGATTATAGCTCTTCTTTCATTCGAGCTAAGGAATATAATTGAATAAATATAATTCTCGGCCCCTTTTCACCTGGCCTTTGTGAATACCGTCGTACGTACAGCTGAAGGCGATTTGTATTTAGTACATATATTTCACTACATTAAGCCGTGAAAGAGATCAGACAAATAAAAACCAATTTATAACCCAAAATATTGTTTTACATCAGGCGGAGTGTTGTCACATGCCGAGCTACAATTAAAAAATCATCTATATAAAGTTCGACACACTTTATTTATACAAGCATATATAAAATATAAATAATTTTATATACTTTAAATATTGTTTATATGAAATTATCGTGAAAATTGATTTTCTTGTTAAACTTATCCAGTAGGTGTACAATGGCCGGGGGGACCAAAATACAAGTTAGAAAATGCACTTTTATACAATTCTAATACGACTGTTTACCTTCAATATAATCTAGTTAGTGCCCCCGACGCTACGTGGGCCCCGTGAGCCCCCGAACACCCCCCCGGCTTCGCTGGCGGCGACATGAAAGGAAAACCGCCCGACAAACCCCCCGTCAATTTCGCAATTATTTATTTTGATTAGTAACCCTCGCGTTTTAAGCTTTTTCCTTCGAAATATTGTTTAGTTTAGTATATTTTTATAAGAAATAGGATTATGACAATAAATCAGAAATAATATTATTATTGTAGTTCGGCATGTAACAACACTCCGCTTGAAGTAAAGCTAGAGTTCGGTCCATGAACGGAAACAACTGCTACTACAGATAAATTTCTACAGGCAACAGTCACCTCCGCTATACGCATTTGCACCATCCAGATTGACAGTGCACTCTCCTCTCATTATACCTGACTACTTCCAAACTGCTCCCGAAACGCGACACACGGGTGTTATATTCGAAAGTGGTGGTATTACTTCAACACGGCAGACTGGACTAATAACCACCATCAGTCTGCCTACCACTCTTAATTATCCCATTTAAAAACGTGGCAAGTTTTTCCCGGAATAATTTATTATTAAAGACTTGTGCAATCAGCAAAATCTTTTTCCTTGAAAACGGGTACTCAAAACGTATATATTATTATAGCAACGCTTTCCTGAATACTTCCTTGAAAAAGCCATTATTATAAAGTGGCCCTTTCAGTGAGTTACCTTCTGTGAGCTCTCCACGTGAACTTAAAATCGATGAAAGTATCGCGTGTGACCTTTTACACTAATCATGTTCACGATTACAAACTTAATTCGAAAACTTTCTATATTATTCTAATTAAATGCATTAATAAATTTATTAACAATGTTATTTGTCCAGTCTGCAGTCCTGGGGTAGTACCACCACTTTCGAATGTAACACCCGTGAAGTGACCTTGTCGCGTTTCGGGAATAGTTTGAAAGTAGTCAGGTATAACGAGAGGAGTGTGCACTGTCAATCTAGATGGTACATGCTCGTCTCCTCGAGCCGGCATAGTGGAGGCGACTGCAGCCCGTAGAAATTTCTCTGTGGTAGCAGTTGTTTCCATTCATGGACCGCACTCTAGCTTTACATCAGGCGGAGTGTAGTCACATGTCGAGCTACAATAAAAAAAAATGTGGTAGACAGACTGATGATGGTTATTAGCCCGGTCTGCCGTCCTGGGTTAGTATAATACCACCACTTTCGAATGTAACACCCGTGAAGTGACCTTGTATTTATTAATGTACATTGTGATCGTCTTCTCAAACCGGCATAGCGGATGTGACAACTGCGATCTCCTCCGCTATGCACGTGGGAACGTCCCAATTAAATTCAAATAATTCATAAATTAATTATCCCAATAAAAATGTAATTACATATAATAACAGATCAAAGTGAAGATTATTCAAGCGACATGTGTGCGATGTAGTGGACTTTGTGTATTATAACGACCTACAGTTGAAGAGGGGGTGAGCAGTGATAGGGCACGTGGACTAGTCAAGCACACTCCACTACCCTTCTTTCTCGTTAAGGGTTGATTCAGTAAAAATATACATACATACCTACATCAACATAGCTATTGTATGTTAAAAAAAGTTGTGTAATTTTTTTAAAAATAGTTTTTCGGCATGTAACCACACTCCGTCTGATGTTGGTTCCTAACACAGCGGAAGGCAGCCTGACCTCAAGGTCACTTCACCAAAGTGGTGGTACTACCCCAACACAGCAAACTGTGCTAATAACCAGCACCACTTTTAGACTACTTTGACGTTTACGTTTGATCTAGCGCCGCCACGGTTAATTAAATAGTACAGGTTAACTTCAGACTGGTCAAAGTATTATATGTATCTATTTATTTCAAAAATATATTTAAAAAATTGTTTCTGTGTAATCGCGTCAGAATATTATAAGAAAAGTTGAGTAAATTCGTCTCGACTTCCACAACAGGATTACCTGCCTCTCCCTGGGGATGGCGAGAGCACTTACACCCCCCCACACTATACCCGTACGTTATATAGGGTGTCTTGTCGTATACAACTAAAAAAAAACATTAACAATTTAAAATCCGGATTTATAACAATAAAAGTTATAAAGAGAAGTTTGAGCCGTGGTCTAGCGGTAAGACGCGTGAACTCACGATCGATGAGACCCGTGTTCGAACCTCGCTAATTCTGACCAAGGTAACTATATTATATGTACTTTGGTCCCTCATTAAAGAGTGGTAGGCAGACTGATGATGGTTATTTGTCCAGCCCACGTTCTGGGGTAGTACCACCACTTCCGAATGTAACACCCGTGAAGTGACATTGTCGTTTTGTCGTTTTCTCAAGCCGTCATAGCGGAGGCGTCTGCTACCTTTAGAAATTTATGTAGAGTAACAATCTGTTCATGGACCGCACTCTAGCTTTACATCAGGCGGAATATTGTACAAGTGTAAAACTGAGAGTGCGAAATTTTCGTATTACACGAACCCTAATTTAAGGGTCGGCAGTACAAATTAAGCAATCCCTCACTCCCGGCAGGTCAGTTCGCAGATTAGGGTGAGCTAATATTGATCACACTGTATTCTATAATACAACAGGGAATTCTACTGGGAAGTAGAACGTGAACATTTTCATGACGCATTCGTTACTATGATGAATAATAAAGCCCTATGTCCACGAAAGCATCTTGCAGTTCGCATAGTAATTCGTGATACCGACAGTGTCTTTACCAATGGTATTCTTTGTCTCTACATTCATGTACAATGAGCGGTTGTGGTCTAGTGGAAGCAGACGGACCTCACGATCGATGAGACCCGTGTTCGATTCTCACTAAATTCAGACCAATGTAATTTTATATATAGTTTGGTCACTTAGTGTCTGTGATACAAGCTTAATACAGGCATTAGATAAAATATAAATATATCTTAATTACCTCTGTGGTGGAGTGCTAGTGCATCAGTCTGTTATGCGAAGACACCGGGTTCAAATCCCGGTGATATTGTGATATTATTTTTAAAATATCTGTGCTCTACAAAATTCGTGAATTTCTCAGTGTACAGGTGCGTGTGAAGCTGTGTGAGGCTGTAATTCTCTCCAGACTTAATTATGGTGATACTGTTTACGGACCGTGCTTGTTGGCCAGAACCGAGAGAAGGTTACAGCGAATACAGAACGCGTGTGCACGTTTCTGCTTCCGTATTCCGCCTCGCAGCCATGTGACACCATTTCTCAACAAATATAAATGGTTGAAGATGTCCCACCGTAGATCGCTGCATCTAGCTTCTTTACTTTTTACTGTAATTCACCGTGGTTCACCTAGCTACCTTCTCTCGAAGCTTAAATGGCCCTCAGCAAATAAGCGCTACGATACTCGTGGCAGTCTTAAACTTCTCTGTATCCCAAAACATAAAACTTCTGCTTTCCGTGGATGTTTCAGATACGCGGCCGCAAAGATATGGAACAATATTCCACCGCCGCTTCATGATTTGTCTTCCCCTTTTTATTTTAAAATTAAATTTAAAAAACATTTTCTTTTGCTACAATTAGATTAGCGGTCGCAGTTGCTACTGCCAACACTCTTATATATTATGTATGCGTGAGCAACCTATTAATTATTATTATTATTATTTTATATTTTGTTTCTTCCATATTCTTTTATAATTATGCATTTTATTGTTTCAATACAAACTACTTTCCATAACTATTTTATTACACCTCTTCCCTATCACTGCCCCTTTGCCACTTCTTGCGGTGTCAGCTGAAAATCAGCGCTCTGACATCTGCCAGAGCACATGCTGAGCTGATTTCCCTTTTGTCACCTCACCCTGTACATATCTAAAAACATCTGTACTTTGTGACAAATAAAAGATATTCTATTCTATTCTATTCTATTAGGGTCTATATATTATGTTATAGAGTATCCTAGTTTGGGTATCAGGGACTGAAATAAGTACCAATGTATCTTCTGTACTTATTATAAATGTGGTTGCTAAGTACATTATTCCGATGTAGTATTAAATATTAAAAACCTGAGACTGCATAAAGTCCTAGGTTCTAACTAAGCGTGTCTATCTCATAAATTATAGTTACCTCGTTAGTGCAAGCACGTTCATTAAGCAGTGTTTAATTACATATTAGTTGTTGCGATTAAATAACATAGTTTTAATTAGATACCATAAGATGTCGGCGTGGGAGAGGCGACTTTGAACAAGATTATTTTCTTACATTTATATTATTATTTTTATATTAATAAACGTCGGAGTAATACTTTGGAGAGTTTTGGCAGTTATCTGTGGAAACTGTGGACTTCCCAGAATGGTGGATTATTAACCATCAAGTGCTCGTGAACGTGCGTGAGTGTGGGCTAACAATTAAAAAGAAGAGAACTTATATTTTCATTTTCCCTCCAAAATTCCATAAGAGGTTTCAGTAATAATTCCACCACTTTACTGAAGCTATTTTTGACTTGACTGGGACTCGACCTGACTGTCAAGCACAATATAAACCCGATGCAAATTGACACTGGCAAATTGTTTTAATGCCATATAAAAATAAAATATTTGTTTCAGCTCTGGGTGTTTGAATTGTCCTTGTAGCCATTATAGCACAGGGTTTCCGTATCGATGTCGGGTCAGGGAAAGGGTCAAGGGAATGTGATATATACTTATTTCGGATTCGAGTTCGATCGTTAAGATAACATCCAAAATAGTTACTATAATGAAGCTAGATGGTTTGTTTGTAACGACGGATTACTTAATTTTATGTATGATAGTAGATATACGCCGCGCTAATAAAGAAACGATTTAAAAAATGGCAGCTTGGTACGGTCAGAAAAGAATATTGTCAACAATAACTTTATGATTATAATATTTCAAAACTGCTGTTTATGGGAGAAATATATGAGCAATCATTGAAGATTATTGTGTTCATTTATAGTAAAAATCCATTTATAAATCGGTTCTTTGAAATGAAAATATATTTTATTAGTATACACATAGTCAGCACTTGCTCGTCGTCAGACTCTACCGTCAACTATAGCCTAATATTTTTTTTATTTTAACACGTCATATGACCGTACTCCGCCTGATGTTAAGCCAGAGTGCGATCCATGAACGGAGGCGACTGCTGTCAGAGAAGGGGATCTGTAGACAGCAGTCGCGCCCGCTATGCCGGCTTGATAAGATGCCTCTTCGCACTATATTATAATAATTAACTGAATTTAAAATAAAAAAAAATGTGTATATGATATATAATATTTTCACCTTAAAATGTATTGTATAATATTGCTTTGTTAGTTAGGGTGAGGTCGCCGCGCTGCTGGTCGTGTGAGATGTAACATCGGGTATCTTGTACTTCGGGGGCTTAGTAATGGCTTTATTGCCTCCAGCGTTTTCCCTATCTCGTTACATGGATTTAGGTTGCGGCTGACGGGCGTGGCCCTAACACGCTCGAAAGATATTCGACCCTTGGGCTCAGTTTCGCATTTGTGTTCAAACTTCAATTTAAACAACATTACTTTTGCGTTGCGTTCAATAATGCGTTCCAGTTACAAAAAAAGGTCAAATATTTCCTTAATAAACGGGCTAATTAAAACGTCTTCCACGCGTTCACCATGCGTGCCAATTGGTAGGTTAGCCCAAATTATGGCCAGCAATCCCAGTGTTGTCAAGGAAAAAATACTAAAACAATGTAAGAGGTCCAGTGCCGGATTAGCCACGTAGCAAGAGTAGCAAATGCTACAGGCTCCGCGAATTTAGGGGCCCCGCGCTCCAACGCCTGTCTGACCGTAATAAAAAAAATATTAATTTAGATAGGACCGTAAAATATCTTGCATGCCTTAAACGCGAAGCTTCTTGGGCTATGCTTCACTTCCACTTATTTAATACCCTAAACTTTTTTTTTTTTTATTGTAGCTCGACATGTGACAACACTCCGCCTGATGTAAAGCTAGAGTGCGGTCCATGAATGGAAACAACTGCTACTACAGAGAAACCTGTGCACCTGTGCAGTCGCCTCCACTATGTCGGCTTGAGGGGACGAGCATGTACCATCTAGATTGACAGTGCACACTCCTCTCTTATACCTGGCTACTTTCAAACTATTCTCGAAACGCGACAAGGTCACTTCACACTTCACTGTTACATTCGAAAGTGGTGGTACTGCCCAGGACGACAGACTGGACAAATAACCATCATCAGTCTGCCTACCACTCTTTAATAGTGCCTATAGGCACTGAGCGACCAAAGCACATATAACAAAGTTACATTGGTACCGGTCTTTAGCGAGGTTCGAACACGGGTCTCATTGATCGTGAGTTCACGCGTCTTACCACTAGACCACGGCCGCTCAAATTTGAGAACCTAAAGCAAACCAAGGGCCCCTTGATAGAATTTGCTACAGGCCCCGCGCTGGCTTAATCCGGCACTGAAGAGGTCGAACTAAACTGGTCGAATGTATACAAAAAGTCAATTTTAGAGGGTTGCTATGCCTAGTAGAGGAGGGGATGTCATGAGAAAGCGGGTTTTTTTGTTCTATCTTTGTGTCGATAAATGCCTAGTATTGGATACGGTTCTCTAGCTTAAATGGGTTTTCTTTTAGATGTTTTTTTTTTAATTTTCCGGTGAACAAGGTCCTTTTATTTTTTTACTTCTTTTTTAACCCTCTTTTTAGACTGAAGATTTAATGGATATTAACGACCTATTATTGTGCGGTCGTTTAAAATAAGATTTTTTAAAACATTATTTTTATTAAATTATGATAGAAATTAAACAAAATAAAATTCAACACACCACACGACGCGCGCCGTTTCGGCGTTCCTCTATTCTATCCAAACCTTAAGTAAAGTTATATTTTTTGTGTGTTATCCTATTCAGGGAGGGCAAAGGGATTAAAGCTCATACAGCCACGTCTTCACTATTATAATTTCTTCTTTTTGTACGTACTACATTGAACTGTAAGTATTTCATAATTCAATAAGTGTTTGGGCGGCAACTACTACGACAGTAACCCAATGTTAATTTTAACCATTACTTTAACGCGAAAGTAATAGTTAAGTCGTGTGGTGCAATTGGACCTAAATAAGAGTTCCTACGTATAATTGCAACTGTATTATACTTTTTTCTGTATTATGTTTCTTCTTTCTCTACATCAAGCGAAACTTTATTTTTCCTAAAACGCAATAGTAGCAGAAGTGCATGTCTTTGCCCCTAATATTAAATACTTAATAAATGGAACAATATTAATAATAAAACCTATACATTTGTCACGCGACACAGGCCCTCTTTGTTGTAGGTACGTTCGTTATAATAGGCGTCCGCCACAATAATAATTCGACACAATCTCCCCCGCTTTACCACAACGAGGAGGAACAACGAAGGGAATTTGTGAGGAAATTTAGCGGAAATAATCGATGACTATTAACACTTAGTGGTAACGATAATATTATACTCTGTCAAACATACTATATCTTAGGGTGGAAATATATTTTTATTTATATTTAATAGTGTGACTCAAATGTAGTATAACAGCTGTCAAGTGCACTAGTCGCGTTTCGGAGTCTAAGGAGTGTGCACTGGCAACCTGGATGATACACACTCTTCATGGACGCAGTACTGGAAGAACTAGTAACGATTTAAGAATTAGTGCTCACATGTAAAAAATTAACGCCAATGCTTCTTTCTATAATGGGCACTGAGCGGCCAAAGTACATGATAACATAGTTACATTGGTCGGAATGGGCAAGCTCCTCAAAAACTAACCCATGTTAAATCGAAAACCATTTCGAGATATCACTTCAGTTAGATGTATTTTTTATGCCCGTCTGAAAAAACTTTAAAATCGCAGAGATATTTGAAAAACTGTAATGACCTTCTTCGGAAGATAGAATACAAAGTACCAACCTAACAGTTTTGTAGATTATTTTGTTGTCTATGGTTGTACTCTCACAAGTTTGTCAAATATCTTTTGTTCGTGTTTCCTAACAAAAACAGTGTTTTATACGAATAACTATTGTAATTTTTAAAATAAAACTACACTATAAACACGATGTTTTAATCAACAGGAACTTTTAAAAATCAAATGTTTGTTTGAACTTTTGACAAATGACTATTTTTTCTTGTTCATTGGCAATGGTTTGGTTCCGAACGAAACCTCACGATTACTATATTACGATTGCAATTTTTAAAAATTAATAAAGAAAGAACAAAGCAATTATAAAAGTTTTTCAGGAACACGTGTCGACTAAATTAGTCTATATTATCTAAAAAAGATAGCTGTCACCAGATATACCTCCCCAATTTAGTGAGGTTTTAACACTGGTCTCATCGATGCGATGGTGAGTTCTCCACCAGACCACGGGCGCTCTTAATTTATGTAAACCTAGTATTATTTTATACAGTTATCTATAATTTTAATCTTCCCCAATATATAACATGGAGATTAGGGTTGTTACCATTTTTATTAGCAAGAAACAAAGCTAGTGAAAATATAAAACAGGCCTGCCAACACGCGGCCCGCCCATCTTAAATTATGCGGCCCATTCTAATTCCACTTGATATTTTTCTAAATATTTCCACTCATGAAAATATCTAGCAGTCGCCTCCGCTATGCCTGCTTGAGGCATCGTCTAGATTAACAGTGCACACTCCCCTGAACTCCTCTCGTTACAATGTCACTTTAAGAGCGCCGAGCGACCGGACATAATGCGTGTCCCGCGAGGTCTTCGGCTTGGCAATGTCTGTTATAAATAAAAGCCGAGTGTAAAAATCGCCCCCAATTGGTGATATCAAAATATTATCTTAGGTACAATTAATATTTGCCAAACCACCCCTAAATAGGGGTAAAGCCTCTTCAAAGATCATCATGTTTGATAATATTGACAAATGAAGCACTGCTTATGACTTACGGTAGCTGCCATGTAATCATTTACCACCAAATTATTATTTTATTAACAATAACTGCTACAGAGAAATGTCTACATGCAAGAGTCACCTCCGCTGTGCCGGCTTAAGTAGACAAATGAACAAAATGAACATGAGTACTCGTCCCAGTGTTCTGTCTACCTCAGAAATGAATAAGAATACATTGTACCGTATAATGAAAGTAACAAAAAAAACTGGTACAAGTTAATCCCAAAAAACATTTTTAGTTAAACACACTCTATTTAAAAAAAACATCTTTATTCCAATCGCAATACGGTTCATATTTCATTAACAGAACGGTGTGGTGTATAGCTAGTATTGCGTCACGCAGATGAAAATTTAGGGTGAAGTGGGGTAGAATGGGTCACGTCGGAAATGTTTCGTTACGAAAGGGCGATAAATGGGGGAGCTGCTCGTTAGAAAGGCTGGTGGAACTAGCACATAAGAAACTATACGCACGAGCTTATATTCTAAGCAATAAAGGTCATATTTGTGTAGCAATGTGTAGGCTTAAGTGTTGTCGCCTGGTACCCGACGGGAATGTTAACGATGTACGGGGATTTTAGGATAAAATTAGCTTTGTTTGCGGTTCTCTCTCCAGTTTGGGGATATTTTTTAAGCAACGCCATTGTGTCGAATTAGTGTTGTACACTGCTTTTGAACACTTTGCTGTAATGAGATTATAGGCATAGTTAACTAGTATTTTTTTATAGTAACCCAGCACTTGTCGCCTCCGCTGTGCTGCTAGATTAAAGACTTAGATTAACATAGGTAAGCGAGTTGCTTCTATCAGTTTAATTTAATAGAAATTTCTAAGAATGAAAGCAGGTCGAAATCATTACAAACATCATTTTCAATTTTTAGTTTTGTCTTATTTATTTACTTCGTTATGTTTATAATGGTAACGCGGAGTTACCCAGTTCGATTCCCGGTCGAAACGGATATTTATTGTAATTTTTTTTTTTATTGTAGCTCGGCCTCTCCGCCTGATGTAAAGCTAGAGTGTGGTCCATGAATGGAAACAACTGTTACTACAGAGAAATCTCTACAGGCAGCAGTCACCTCCACTATGCCGGCTTGAAGAGACGAGCATGCACCATCCAGATTAACAGTGCACACTCCTCTCGTTCTATTTGGCTACTTTCAAACTATTCCCGAAACGCGACAATGTTACTTCACGGGTGATACATTCGAAAGTGGTGGTACTGCCCCAGGACGGCAGACTGGATCAGTTTGCCTACCACTCTTTAATAGTGCCTATAGCACTGAGCAACCAAAGTACATAATATAACAAAGTTACATTGGTTCCGGTCAGAATTTAGCGAGGTTCGAACACGGGACTCATCGATCGCGAGTTCACGCGTCTTACCGCTAGACCACGGCCGCCGTAACAGATTTGGGTATTTATTTGTGTACATTTTCCTTTCTTTTCCCGTTACCCATAGAGCCAGATAGACACTCAAGGTATCCTTCAGTTTTCTTCGTGTTCATGATCTTATATGAATTCACATGTTTTATTATGTTATTACTTTGTTTAACTCTTATAATTGCCTAAATTTTTTTTATTGTAGCCGGCATATGACAACACTCCGCCTGATGTAAAGCTAGAGTGCGGTCCATGAACCAAAACAATTGCTACTAGAAAGAAATCTCTACGGCCAGCAGCCGCCTCCGCATGTCAATTTGACAGAGCACACTCCTCTCGTTAAGTACCTAATTGTAATGTACAAAAGTACTATATTACATGATCTATGACCGAATAACAATTTGAACCCTTTTCCTTATCAATATCCTCAATACTAGAGTCACGTGTCATGTTAGTCACCCCCACTTGCTTTGACAACAGCCTGACAAATGACTATGATAACGTCACCGTCCTACTCGTATTACAAACACTCAAATGTACTGGAAACATTCTGACAGAATGTACCAATGTACAAGTTTCATTTGACGTGTGATTTATTATTTTATGGGTTATAAAGTTTATGGGGATGAAATTGTGGTGTATGAAATTGTAATTTAACTTAAAAGGGCCTACAAGTAACGAAGAGTTCATACAAGCTAATGCTTTTGAAATTATTCAAAAGTTGCTATAACCCGAAATTATATATTGCGTTTCAGCCCTGGAATCCTATTATAGAGATGAAATAAGAAACCTAAACCTTTCCTCGATATATGGACTAACTGAATTAAAACAATTTTTCAAATCGGATTAATATTTTCTAAAATTATATAAAGTCTGAATTCTAAAGCAGAAAGAAGAATAAATATAGATCAGTAAATAAAAAAAGTATTTGAATACTTTTCGACGTTTTTCCAGGTAATGTAAAATAGGAAAGTTGGTGAGTAGAATCAGATTTTTAACATTTGAAACTGACGGATTTTATTTGCACTAAATTGTAACTTTTCCTTCATCCGAGCGAGGGGATCGCGTGCTAATAAAATATTCATAAACTCAGGGAATTTCTAGAACATACTTTTGTATTGTATTTTCGTTAGTGTTAGACGAAAGTGAGCTTTATCGTCTATGTAGCAAAGAATATATTGAACTATATCCATTAGCGTCAATGTACCCGGAGCTCCCTCTTTCACCTTGTAAATTATTCAACATTCATAATTCGGGGGTTGTGAGTTCATTGTGACTTGATTAATAATTACTAAATGAATTTTACAATAGATATGTAACACCCGTGAAGTGACTTTGTCGCGTTTCGGGAATAGTTTGAAAGTAGCCAGGTATAATGAGAGGAGTGTGCACTGTCAATCTAAGATGGTACATGCTCGTCTCCTCAAGCCGGCATAGTGGAGGCGACTGCTACCCGCACTGGTTTCTCTGTAGTAGCAGTTGTTTCCGTTCATGGGCCGCACTCTAGCTTTACATCAGGCGGAGTGTTGTCACATGCCGAGCTACAATAAAAAAATATATATATGCGCACAATTGGACTACAAACATATAAAACATAGAGATGCAAACTTCATACATCTGACATGAAAAAACCGTAGGTCGCTTCTAACGATTTGACAATGTTACCCTCAAGTCAAATACTAACTGACAAAGAACCTAAAGGTGACTGTGGTCATCTTTTCCCTCGCGTCACATTGGGAGCGTTATTGAACACCTAGTTGTATATATCAATGATATATAATATGAAAATCCACAATCTCCTGTCTCGTCGAAGTGTCGATTTTCAACATAAAATCTAATAAAAACCGAATCCATCAGTCAATAATCAAAAAACGACTCCCGAATAAATTGGATTTGCTTTTGATCGTCGATTTTTGTTACGAGAGATCTCTACAGGGAATTCTTCAAATGAACAATCTACATTCATCAAGTGTAATACACATTTCACATTCGTATTTTATTCGCAATAATATTTATTCCGATGCTATTAATTAAAGTCGGTTTTTTTAATATATTTTATGTAAATCGATTCACAAGTTTTGAAATCTATGTAAAATGTATATTGATCACGACTTTTCATTTAATACCTTTCTGCCATCTGGGGTAGTATCATTAAAGAGCGGCCGTGGTCTAGCGGTAAGATGCATGAACTCACGATCGATGAGACCCGTGTTCGTAATTCTGACCGGTACCAATGTAACTTTGTTTTATGTACTTTGGTCGCTCATTAAACAGTTAAGCAGATGTTAATTTGTCAGTCTGCCGTCCTGGGGTAGTACCACCACTTTAAAATGTAACACCCGTGAAGTGACCTTGTCGCGTTTCGGGAATAGTTTGAAAGTAGCCAGGTATAACGAGAGGAGAGTGCACTGTCAATGCACATCAGGCGAAGTGTTGTCACATGCCGAGCTACAATAAAAAAAAAAGATCACAAGACCTTTTTTTACTCCGCCTGATGAAAAGCTAGAGTGCGGTCCATGAACGGTGGCCATCAACGCGGAGATGTTAGTCTACACGGCCTTCTATCAGATAAACAACTACAGCCGATAGAGACATCTACTTAAAAGTGGAACAGGGAGTCACCATCTTCAGCAATGAGGGAACCATCAGAGAATTTTACTAATATATTAATGGTTTTGTTAAATATTTATGCGATTAGTAATTTATTGGGTAAAGGAGGGCTTTATTAATTGAATCAATTATAAGATGTCGGGGTGTAATGTCGTCTTATGGCAAAACTAACAACTTAATACCTATCCTATTAATTCACAGCTGTATAATAAGAGTTAAAGCACCAGTCTGTTACGCAGAGATCCCGGCTTTGATTCCCGGTCAAAACCAATATAGGTATGTCTTCGATCTATGTATATTTGTGCTGTCCTTATCCTGGCACCGTTTGAAAGCACAGGGTATGCGTGTCGGAAACAGATGATTGCGTGCGTACATATTGCGTTTTTTGTCACGTTCATCCAAAAAAAAAACTTAAAATGTATTCTATATCTTACTTCAATCCATTATCTAATTCTATGCTAAATTTCATCAAAATCCGTTCAACCGTTTGTATGTTAATTTAAAAAGATAATTCGTACACGTTTTGTCATAACGCAACCGTAATGAAGAGACGCTCGTTACTCAGATCTTATTACAAGTGAACTGTTATTATGTTATAACAATTTACTAATTATATTCGAGTGCCCTCTCGCTGTCTCTCTGTAGATTGGCGACACGATATACGTAATAACGCTTTCAGGATACTGTTGAAACCGTTAAAGCATTAAAGCAGATAATCCTCCATGGCGATTGCTAACTATTTATATAAAAATAATTTTAAAGCAAACATATTTAGTACATACCTGAATCTCTGAGTTGCAGCGAATTAACTTTATTAGTGAGATAGCCCCTGATGGAGCTAGCAACACGGGCAGGTGACGCAGCCACCGCGCTGACGCTCAACGCCTCTCGCAGTCTCCCAAACACGGCGCCCGATTCCTCCTCCACGATGACCAGGGGGACTGAACGCCCCAATTATCCAATAATAGCAAAAAAATAATTTACACTAATGTATATTTTGTATAATAATATATAATTATCAGTGCATCATATGATATGTATGTGATAATTTTTGTTTTGTTTTTGAGTCTTATAACATGGTGCGCCCTCGCCTCGCCTCGCCTCGGTTGTCTGTGAAAGATACATATACATATTTGTTAATGGCCATCAACTGCACTAAAAGAAAGCTATGACCGATGCGTTATAATAACAATTATCAAGTTACTGTTGCTTATTATGTTAAATTTTTGACATGGCACATGATCACAGCCCGTCATAAAAACTTAAAAATTTCTCCATACAATCCCACACATACATACACGTTACCATACAACCAAGAGTTTAATTTAGAAAATAAAAATAATCCTGTTATAAAATAAACCATTTATTTGGTATTATAATAAGTTGTAGATAATGGCTCATATAACCTCTGCCTACCCTAAAATAATTGTATTTCCTAGAATCCTTATAAAATATTCAAGCTATAAGCACTATCCAAAGTAAAGTTGAATGCAAGATTTAACATTAATTGAAACAGTAACGGTGTAGAAGGGATGCTGCGAACCAAGATGGCCGACATCACTTCCTGTTACAGAGTGTTTATGACTTCCGCTATTAGTAATTGTAATGCCAAGTGGTGTTTTGGTGCGGCGGTCCCATTGTATTGTAAATGCTTTCTTTTGTTATTTTCCACTTCTTTTTCTTTATTTATTTCTATGTTTTTATGTTACGGATTTATTCTGAAAATGGGATAAACGGAGAAACACATTCCAACGACATAATCTTGATTTTAATTATATTGATATTTTGTAAGTTTCTTGTATAAAAACTGTGTAGATCAGGCAATTTTTCAGTAAGAAGTTTGTGGCCATATTTTGGCCCCGTAATAATGAAAGCTTGGCCAAAACGCTTAAAAAATAGTCTAATTACGCACCATAGATATGTTAACGTTAAAGGTATATTTAATAATTGATTGAAATTATTTTTCATACACACAATTGTCATAGTTATGTTTTGGCGTATTTTGCTTTTTTCTCGTTAATCATATACTCGTACGAATGGCCTCCCAAGTGAAACTTTCATAAAAGTTAAGAGGCTGATACACGCAACAAAAAAAACGTTCGTTCGTACTGAAAAATCGATTAACAAAAAGTAGGTCACAAAAAATAATGTATCAAAAACTTATAAAACTACTTCAAAACCTTAAAAAAATCGATAAAAAATTTATTAGAAGTTTTTTAATTACATAACTATTAGTGAATTATGTAACTGGGTCAAGCAGATACTATAAAATGTACACAAAACAGTGACGGTTCACGAAAAAGCAACAAAAAACCACAAACATCTACTTCATAATAACATTAATTAGCAATCCTACATCACATTACAATCAGACAAATTCCTCCCTGTACCAAAAATCACTACACCACCCTTCTCTTTCACTCGTACCACCCACCGCACCCTATTCACTCACACACACATTACGTAACACAAAAACAACCAAAAAAAACCCATTTCACTCAATTTTATACACGAAAAACGTCTTTTTCAATAAATACAATACAAAAAGCTCATATTTAACTTTAATTGTTGAAATTATGTGAAATATAATACCTGTTTTGTTTAGTTGGGCAAGCTTGGCACACCTGGGGACTACCGAGCCCTGACTACCGGACACTTCGCCCGGGTAGAGGTACCTGAAATGGGCATGCGCGGACTACACACACACTATTGGTGTAACCACCCCAATGACGTCACGCACCCTGAACCAATGAAACCTTACTGAAAATAAGTAGGTACACATCTATACTGCAGTTTTCTTATAAAAATACTAACAATAAAACAAATTAGGACTGGTTTTACAATTAAAAATAACGTAGAATTATATTAAACACAAAAAAAAAATCGTTTCGTTGATGTAAAGTTAATTTTTGTAATATTAAAATTAAGAGCGGTAAGATGCGAGAACTCACGATCAATGAGACCCGTGTTCGAACTTCAATAATTCTGACCGATGTAACTATGTTATATGCACTTTGGTCGCTCAGTGTCTATAGGCACTATTAAAGAGTGCTAGGCAGACTGATGATGGTTATTAGCCCAGTCTGCCGTCCTGTGGTTCATCATTTTCAAATGTAACCTTGTCGCGTTTCGGAAACTGTTTAGTAGCCATGTATAACGAGAGGAGTGTGCAATCTAGATGGTGTACCTCGTCTGGTTAGGACGGCATAATGGACGCGACTGCTGCCTCTAGAAATGTATATGTGGTAGTTCATAGAACATCTTATATATACAATAGATATACTCTTAGGTTTAAAATGTGACCTAGGTGACCTAGATGGTGTTATTGATGCAGCTATAAATACATAGTGGTCGATGTTAGCTGACTTGCGCAAACCACTACTTATAATAGAGCCTCCTTTGGCACACAATCAGCGCGAAAAAACCACTGACGATAATAATGCACATGTTCAATATACATGTAAAAGAGTTACATTGGTACCAGCCAAAGTTTCTGAAAACGCTACCTTTTAGGTACATACATCTTTAAATGTACGCCTCTGTCCCTTCTAGGGTAGGCACAGACTTTAGAGCGTCAAGGACTTCCCCTCTACTAATTATTTTGCCATAACCACATTTTAAAAAAATTACCTGCACCACTTCACCTGATCAACGATATATCTGCCTTTTCGTTCGTTTTTATATTTTTATTTTCAACAATAAATAGAATTGTTACATACATCTTTATTTGTTTTTCATTGTAGCTCGGCATATGACAACACTCCGCCTGATGTAAAGCTGGAGTACGGTTCGTGAACGGAAATAACTGCTACCACAGAGAAATGTCTACGGGCAACTGTCGCCTCCGCTATGCCGGCCTGAAGAGACGAGTATGCACCAACACTACACACTCCTCTCGTTGTACTTCTTCCGAAAGGCGACAAGGTCACTTCACGAGCGTTACATTCGAAAGTGTCGGTACTGCCCCAACACGGCAGACTGTAACCAGTAACCATCATCAGTCGGCCTACCACTCTTTAATAGTGCCTATAAGCGACCGAGTGCATATAACAAAGTCACATTGGTAACTCATCCTTTTTATTTTAAAGGTATACTTAATATATTTTCTGTTTGTCTGCTTGTCATGCCGCGATATCAAAATATTACAATATATACAGGAAATAAGCCTAAAGGCGTCTGCCTACCCCATCAAAATATTTGCATATAAATATTATTACGTTATCCATCCATCGGTGCTCACCCCTCCTTCGCCCCCATCGACCCCTGGGAGTCGCCGCGGCCGTTATCATTCGACAAAGAATCTTGATGCTTGACGCGTGATGCGAATAATAACAATTCTTTTATGAAAAATATAACTACTACAGTTTGATATCTTAAATTATATTATATTTTTTTAATTGTTGAAATAATTGCAGTAAAATGTGAAATGATACAAAATATGTAGAATTTCTCACTAATTATTTTTGAACTTATATAAAAAGTAATAAAAGTTAAAAGTATGTACAGTGCCGGATTAGACTTCGGCGGCCCATGTTGTTCGGAGGCCCTCAAATCGTTTGTGGTTAACTGTTGAAAGTTTCTATTAAGGTCGAGGTAAAGAAGAGAGCAACTAAATAAGTTGACTAACACAACACTCAGTATTTTTTGTTTCTACTGAGCCCTTATCGATTTAATTAATTTTTTTTGTGGTGTGGTGGCGGCCCATAGGCAACTGCCTATGTTGCCTATACTTAAACCCGCCACTGAGTATGTGTATGACAATTTCTTTTGAACTAAAATTATTGTTCAGGGGAGGTTGTCGCTGCCCGCTGCTGCTGCTTTGTTTGTTTTCATTGTCTTAGCTAAACTTATTGTATATAGTTATAGTAAAACCGATCACCAATTGCTTTATATAATGTCTACTAAATGTATCTCTTTGAGAGAATCTATTGTTCTTAGAGTACACAATAAAGTTCTTAAACCGCAAAAATTAAAAATAACGTATTGGAACGCCTGAATTTATAAAAATACATTTTATTTGTATAAACAATTATACGTTCATATGCGTTTAGTATTTCCGTTACCGATTCATCCCTAAAGATGACCCGCGGTTTCATACGTATTAATCCAAAAATAAACTGGTCATTTTCCCTTGTAAATAAACGTGCTGCCCTCCTCCTTCGTTGCAGGCGAGCGATCCTCAAAAGTGAGAGATTACAGTCTAACATAAAAATAATATGACAAATCGAACTTGTAGTTCTGAAACGCATACGTAATGAGTAACTCGGTAGGGTCTCTCGTGGAGAAAAGAAGTCCTCGGCCGAGTCGTTCCGAAGCCACATGTATGTGTAAAGGAGAATGCCCATTCACCTAATAAAATGGACCTACAACTTTCTTTTTTTTTTTTTTTTTATTGTAGCTCGACATGTGACAACACTCCGCCTGATGTAAAGCTAGAGTGCGGTCCATGAATGGAAACAACTGCTACCACAGAGATATCTCTACGGGCTGCAGTCGCCTCCACTATGCCGGCTTGAGGAGACGAGCATATACCATCTAGATTGACAGTGCACACTCCTCTCTTATACCTGGCTACTTTCAAACTATTCCCGAAACGCGACAAGGTCACTTCACGAGTGTTACATTCGAAAGTGGTGGTACTGCCCCAGGACGACAGACTGGACAAATAACCATCATCAGTCTGCCTACCACTCTTTACGTTTTTCTTCTACGTTTTACGTCTTTACATTCTTCTCGAGTTTGTCGATGATTTTTAGATAATTTTACGGAAAAATAAATCTGCTTCCTTATTACCAAACAATTTTAATTTTTTCACACGGGTTATTGATAATTAGATGATTTTTGATGCAATATTTGAGGTTATAATTGTATTAAATGCTTTAATAATTGAAGAATTAATTGTCTATTGATTGATAGATGATGTGTTGATATAATTAAAATGAATTAATAAACAAAAAAATATTACTTAAGAATATTGTTTTGTTACCAAAGTATTAGGTATCAAGTGGGCCCAGATATGGGCATTCTCCTTTTATAGTGAATTGTCCTATTTGAAATAAAGATTAAAATTTGTACAAAGAGACATTCGGGAGAGTTTTGGCGGCCATCTTGAGACGTCAGATTATCTGTCTTGAATTATTTTCCTAAACTTGTGTTTCTTCGAGTGTTAATGTGTAATAATGGCGGATTATTAACCATTAAGTGTTCGTGAACATGCGTGAGTGTGGGCAAACAATTCAAAAGAAGAGAACCTGTGTTTTCATTTTCCCTCCAAAACTCCGTAGGAAGTTTCAGTAAAGATTCTACCATTTTACTGGAGCAATTTTTGACTTGACTGAGACTTGACCTGACTGTTTAGTGTGATGCACAATATTATTAACTTGATGCAAAAATATGTACTTTGGCACTGGCAAATTGTTATACGCCATATAAAAACAAAATAAAAGAAACATTAATTTGTTTTTATAATATTATTATTTTAATTGAAAGTATTATGTGTGTGTAATCGCACTACATTCGGGGAAGATGTGTGAGAATAAAACAGGTGGCAGTTAGGCACCGTCACATATTACTGTAACATAACGCTGCACTGTATCTATGACACAGGGTGATTTTTACAAAATTATTATAATTTCGATCTTAGTCATTTAATATTGTGGATATTATAATATAAATTAATTAATTACAACTAACCCCTACCTTAGCTCAGATTGTAGTGTACACGTTGATCATCATCTTTTTTTATCATCATCATCATCTTACTACAGAGAAATCTCTACTAACTAATCTCTTGAAGAGACGAGACCTGGCTTTCAAACTATTCCCGAAACGCGACAAGGTTAATGTAACAAAGTTACATTGGTACCGGTCAGAATTAGCGAGGTTCGAACACGGGACTCATCTATGTCTTACCGCTAGACCACGGCCGCTTAATATTTCACCACTTGGAATATTTTTAAGTATAACTTTTTATTTATTGTTACCTAGCCACGTTTCAGGGCCTTACTTGGCAGAAAGCGTGTTTAACGAGAGGAGTGTGCATTGTCAATGTAGAGAGTGCACATTTGTCTCCTCAAGCCGGCATAGCGGGGGATACTGCTGCCTGCAACATTCCTCTGTGGCCAGTATTAACAGTTTTTGCCATTCAGATACAATTCTCTAACCTAACATGAGTGTAGATGAGATAAGCCGATTTACTATACTTATATTTTACTTACTATACTTACTATACTTTACTAAAAATATATGTTTAAAAACACACAAAATCGTTTATTACCACCTCTAAAAACTAATTAGAATACTTTTGTAATGAAAAAGGGATCTTAAACTATAGGAGAGGACATAAAAAAAACTTTGTAATCTCGAAACAACGTGATCGGGTTACCTGAAGAGGAATTAATCAGGCGAACTATTGCCACAAATACGTGGACTGAATTAACTGTCTACATGCTGCTTATCTTGTTAGACGATTTGGCCGTGGTCTAGTGGAATAGAAGGTCACTGGTTCACTACACGGTGGCCATACTATTCAAAATAACTTCCCTGATGATGACTGATAGTCACTTTTCCTGCTACCACAGATTAATTTCTACAGTGACCTCCGCTATGCCACCGGACGCGGATACGAACATGCACCATCCAGGTTGACAGCACATACCCCTCTCGTTATACCTGGCTACTTAAAAACTATTCCCGAAACGCGACAAGGTCACTTCACGGGTGTTACATTCGAAAGTGGTGGGACTACCCCAGGACGGCAGACTAGGTTAATAACCATCATCAGTCTGCCTATCACTTTTTGGTATGGTATGAGTGTTTTTTTTAATTGTAGCTCGGCATGTGACAACACTCCGTCTGGTATAAAGCTAGAGTGCGGTCCATAAATGGAAACAACTGCTAGGACAGAGGAATCTCTACTGGCAGCAGTCGCCTCCGCTATGCCGGCTTGGGGAGACGAGCATGATCCATCTTAGATTGATAGTGCACACTCCTCTCGTCTATACCTGACTACTTTCAAACTATTCCCGAAACGCGACAAGGTCACTTCACGGGTGTTACATTCGAAAGTGGTGGTACTACCCCAGGACGGCAGACTGGGTTAATAACCACCATCAGACTGCCTACCACTTTTTGATGGTCTGAGTGTTATTATGTTGTCTTTGTTCTGATACTCATAATGGGTTTAGTTTTCTAATGTTTACACCAGAGCAATATGTTTGTAAATGCAATTCCTCGTAGCTCGTATCTTGCGAGGGCGATAGTTTAAATCTATAAATACTTTTGTATCACTCGGTTTCAGCCAAGTTTCAGTATCGACCCGCCGCCACGCCCACTTCAACCCCCCTGCGGCCCATTTCGACCCCCTCAGTTGGCAGCGTACAAACCCCCCTTTTTAGGGGATGGGGTGAGCCGTATTTGGTCAATATCTATTTAGAGATCTGGATTCTAGAAAATATGGTAACATGGCGTGGGTTTGTTTAATGGTATTCAATTTGGAGGTAAAAATGTAGCTGCGAAACCTCTTCAGGATTGGAATTAATGTATCTTTTACTCTTATGCGATTTATTCGTAAACACATAAATAAATATATATATTAGGCCAGCATTCCACCAAGAGAGCGGTAATGGCTGGGCGGAACTGAACAAGAAATAGTTTTGCCTTCAACAAAGTTTCAATGCGAAGTGAGCTCGATGGAGTCATTACGGAATCCGTTCCGCTCGCGATGGAAAACCGGCATTATAGTAAAAATAAGTTAAATTATAAAGTAGAGGGTGCAAGTTGGAACCCAATCCGGCCATTACTGAATTACTATGAATACAAATTATTATTTTTAATGTGATTTTTTAGCTTTTATATTATTTTTAACCGACTTCAAAAGGAGGAGTCGGTGCCAACCAAATACGAAACCCCACATTGTTTGAATCTAGGTACATTACCAATCATAAAACATGTTTCAAATGCATGCACCGACTTCAGATATATGCTAGATAAAATGCAGACAATTAATTTGCAAATAAATAACAAACATCTATTCTAGTTTATACTTATTAAATTGTGTGTAGATACTCTCAATTAAAATTATTTTTTTACTTTTTAGTGCCTTGTGTTTTATTTAGAAGTCGATTCAATTTTTTTCAGAAATGTTTTTATTAATGCTTATATTAGGCACTGAGTGACCAAAGTACATATTATAACATAGTTACATTGGTTTGAATTTAACGAGAATCGAACACGGGTCTCATCGATCGTGGGCTCCGTCCTCCACCGCTAGACCACGAGGTGGAAAAGGTGAGAATCGAACCCACGTTTTCCTCTACACTACTCTACACACCATTTTTTCTGTCCAATTTGCATCATAATTCAATAATATAAATACAAAAGTTTACGTGAAATGGGAAAATAATGTCATAAGGTAGTTTTATGTTTGTTTTGCGGTAGTGGGTGGTCGGCATAGTGCGTCCGAGCTCTATAATTGCGAACTTGACCTAAGGTCATACGATCGATACGAAGGCGGGGCACGACAACTCGTTATACTCACATCCATTTATTTATTCTTTTACATTTTTATACAATTTACATGTACAATGTACATATGTAGGTAGATGAGACGTTGACAGGGCATACTTGGCTGGATCACTAGATCTCTTCACAATGACTGGGCATTGATTTCTTTTTTGTCATTGTAATCAGTCTGCATATCCCAAAGTTTGTGAGATCAATAGTTCAATAGGTTTCGGGAATAGTTTGAAAGTAGCCAGGTATAAGAGAGGAGTGTGCACTGTCAATCTAGATGGTGCATGCTCGTCTCCTCAAGCCGGCATAGTGGAGGCGACTGCTGCCCGTAGAGATTTCTCTGTGGTAACAGTTGTTTCCATTCTTGGACCGCACTCTAGCTTTACATCAGGCGGAGTGTTGTCACGTGCCGAGCTACAATAAAAAAAAACTTTAACCTACTTCTGCTCAACCTGTCAGTTCCAGGAACATGCCATAGAATAATGAGATGAGCGGGCTGCTGGGACTATTCCATCAAGACAACATGTCAAGTCATACCTCTGTGGCAACCGATGGCAGGGGGGCAGTTAACAAGCTGAATTAATTGCCTGGGAAATTAAGGAGACCTCGCTAACCTGAGATCGCCCGCCCGCCACTGATGGGAAACTATTTTTTTTTGTAGAGACGCCTCAGTGGAATGCATGCCTTATATCAGTGGGAGGTGGGAGTCGAGAGAGAAGAAGTAGGCATTAGGGTCAATTTTCATTACGTTTTCAATTAGAAAGTATTACATAAAACCTAAACAATGACATATTGAAATTATGAGTGTTGATAATGTTTTTTATTGTTGTACAAGTTTTATATTGTCATGGCTAATATTTTATTATTACGTAACACGTTATAATAAAGGCAATCACTATCACACATGTTTTACACAGGCACTGATGTTCTACACTGCTGTTTTTATTACAGACTAGCTGACCTGGCAAACTTCGTACCGCCTCAGAATCAATAAATAAAAAAGCTGAATGATAATTGCAGAATGTTTCAACTTTGGTAAAAAATGTTGTCAAAACTTAATTGGAACAAAAAGAATTCGTAATCAAACAAAAAAAAATTAATTTGATTTCTGAACGACACGGGACGAACATCAAATGTTTGACATTCAAAACCATAGGAATAGTTTCTAAGGGAAAGCGAAATTGTTCTTTTTACTAAATTCCAAGCATTTTTTCATATTTACTCACCTTTTAAACCTTCCCTGGACTTCCACGAATAATTCAAAACCAAAATTAGCCAAATCAGTCCAGCCGTTCTCGAGTTTTAGCGAGACTAACGAACAGCAATTGATTTTTATTATATAGATCTACATGTCTGATGTAAAGTTAGAGTGCGGTCCGCCTTTGCTATGCCGGCTTGAGAAGACAAATGTGTACCATTCAGATTGACAGTGCACATTCCCTCGTACCAGACTGATCCCGAAACACATCGCGACAGACTGGGCTCCATCATCAGTCTGCCTACCACTTTTTAATGAGCGACCAAAGTACATATAACAAAGTTAAATTGGTCAGAATTCGAACACGGGACTCGTCGATTGTGAGTTAACGCCTTTTGCCGCTACTCTACGGTGGTTCCATAGACTAGATAGATTCAGATTGTGTAAGTTGAAAGCTGGTACCACACCCGAAAGGCAAGACTGTTTTAATAACCATCACCATAAAACAACTTCAGTACTACCAAATATTAGGTCATACTAAATAAAATATCCATAATGAAATGTAATTAACATGAATACAACATATTTATGATAAATTTCCGTCACAAGTTAAATAATAATACGTAAAGTAGGAAATAAATTATAATAATACAATTACATATTATAATTGTTATTAGCCAATGAGAGAAAACAAGCAGACCATACTTGCAGCACGTTAACACTTCTATGGCTGGCTGAGTAACGGGTTGTGATTTTTTTATTATTTGTAGCTCGACATATGACGACAATCCGCCCGATGTAAAGCTAGAGGCCCACCCGTGAAGTGATTTAACGACCGCGCGTTTCAGGATATAACGAGAAGAGTGTGCCCTGTCAGTGGATTCGTGTCCTCGAGCCGGCATAGTAGATGCGACTGATGCCTACAGAAATTTTTCTATCGTGTTGTTTCCGTTTATAGACCTACTATAAAAAAAGACCTATTATAAAAAAGGAATACTGTTCGCACCGCTGGGACGGCTCTTCCAAGTACCTCCTCGATGCCCTGGATTCACTGCAGCGTCGAGCTGTCCGAGTAGTAGGCGACTTAGAGGTCACAAGGGGCTTAGAATCCCTGCAACTTCGCAGGGACATAGCGTCCTTGTGTGTCCTCTATCGCCTATACCACGGTGAATGCTCCGAAGAGCTCTTTAACCTTATTCCTACTTCGTCTTTCCATTCTTGTAACACCCGTACCGGGAGGGGGAAGCATCCACATTTTGTCGACCGAATCGGTGGCCGAACCAAACGGTTCGGCGCGTCCTTTTTGTGTCGCACAATTGACAAGTGGAATGCTTTGCCCTCCCATGTGTTCTCCCAGTCCTTTCACCTCGGATCCTTCAAGCGGAGTGTGAAAAAGCACCTTCTCAGGCCGGCATAGTAGTGGCGACTGGAGCCACCGTGTTAGCGGTTCTCCAGTCGTCAGTGCTCATGGGCCTCCACTGCGCTTACCATCAGGCCAGTCGAGGTCACATGTCGTGTCAAAATAAAAATAAAAAATAATGTAGACGTTTATTTACGTCACGGGTCGACCGCCAGTGTTACCATAAATAACTATTTGTAACAATAAAGAAAAGATATAAATCTAAACGCACGCGTAAAATGTTTAAATCTATATGTGGTTACGATAATAGAAATAAAGTACATCTGTACAGTTGCGAAATGACACGCATTCATTAATGTTGCCATAAAATACTCTTAATTGTCCGTTGCATTCGCAGTTTTGTAACCATTACTTACATATTACACACAATTATTAATATACTTCTAAAAGACCAATTTGCATAACAATAAGTGTTATATTGCATTTTTGTGAATATTTCAACAATTTACAACACACCAACCGGAAACGGTGTACCTTAATAAAATTATTCCACTTATTATCATGTTGATAAATCTTAACGAATTGCCCAACGGCCAGCACCGAGTTCCCTTCAAGTTAACTTTTTTAATTGACTTATTTATCTATAGATTTAAGTTACCTTGTCTCCTCCGGTGGATTTTTTTTATTTTATTGTAACTCGGCATGTGACAACATTCCGCCTGATGTAAAGCTAGAGTGTGGTCCATCAGTGGAAACAACTGCTGCTACAGAGAAATTTCTACAAGCATCAGTCGCCTTCACTATACCGGTTTGAGGAGTGAAGTATGCACCATCTAGATTGATAGTGCACACTCCTCTCTCTATACCTGGCTACTTTCTTAGACTTCAGTTCTTTCGTATTTCTTTTGCAATACTTTAGTACACGTTTTTAACCAATAGTAAATACATGAAAAATCATAGAAGATTACTAAAGGAGAATGCCCATTTCTGGGCCCACTTGATACGTAATAATATGGTAACAAAACAATATTCTAAAATAATTTAATTTTTTTAATTATTTCATTTCAATTATATCAACACATCGTTCACCAATCAATAGACAATGTTTAATTAAATAAAAAAACAGATATAATAAATTATTAAAGCATTTAGAATAATAATAACCTCAAATATTGCATCAGAAAAAGTCTAATTACTCAAAAACCTGGGTGAAAAAATTAAAACTGAATGGGTAATGAGGAAGTAGATTTATTTTTTTCTACATAATTAACTAAAAATCATCGCCAAACTCGAGATAAAAATTGTGGGCCCATTTCTCTTAGGCGGATGGGCATTCTCCTTTAAAACTATATAAAATTGTGAAAAGTAAGCCGGAGTTTTGGCGTCAGGTTATCTGTTTTGAATTATTTTCCTAAACTTGTGTTTCTTCGAGTGTTAATGTGTAATAATGGTGGATTATTAACCATTAGGTGTTCGTGAACGTGCGTGAGTGTGGGCAAACAATTCAAAAGAAGAGAACCTCTGTTTCCATTTTCCCTCCAAAACTCCGTAGGAAGTTTCAGTAAAGATTCTACCACTTTACTGGAATAATATTCTACCTGACTGTTTGGTGTGATGAATGAATGACTCGTGATGCACAGTGTTTTTGACTTGATGCAGAAATGTTTACTTTGACACTGGCAAATTGTTATAACGCCATATAAAACAATAGAAAAAGAAAAGTAAGTAAATTAATATGAAATATTATTATAATAATGTTAGTAGGTACATAATAAGTGCCACACGTAAAGTAGGAAACAAACATATTGAACAAGACAAGTATGAAATCGGACACTTATATAATTTTAGGCAACGCGATGTGTGCATGTGTGTATGTGTGGCAGCACTGTGAACAAACAAAGGCGGGCGCAACACATAGTATGGCGCAAAGTAGTGTAAACTTTATAATTTTTTAAATATTTACCTATTTACTACAACTTATATCATACCGAGTGACTATTATCTAATGTTTGGTCGGCATATCGGAGCGGGTCATGAACGTAGCGAGGGAATGAGAACGGTGCACTGCGGCATAGTGGAGGCGACCGCTGTCTGCAAACGTTTTCCTTTCGTTTCTACAGTTGTTATGAACGATTCATCCAAACGGTCATATGCTGCTCTAATACCACATTAGGATAACATTAGGATAAGAGGAGTTGAGCAGACGGATTGGTGATGGTTATCAGCCCAATCTGCTGTCCCAGGGTTTTTTGTAGCTCTGCAACACTCCGCCTGATGTAAAGTGCGGTCCATGAATGGAAACAACTGCTACTACAGAGAAACCTGTGCGGGCAGCTGTCGCCTCCACTATGCAGGCTTGAGGAGACGAGCATGTACCATCTAGATTGACAGTGCACACTCTTGATATATACTCGCATTTCAGAATCAATTTGGATGTAGGTAAGAGTATTGCACTATATCGAACCAGTTAGCTTTATTTGGTTTCATCAACCTTTCGCATCCACGTAAGAGGACCACCTAAGACCGGAACTTAATAAAAAAATTACCACCACCACCTGTGAAGTGTAGAGATACAATTTGTCAACCTGCACACTCGTTTCCTCAAGCCGGCACAGCGTAGCCAAAATGACAATATATCTACCGCACATTCCGCGTTGACACATTTGCTGTGACAAGATGCATCCGTGGGTTGCAGTGTTAAAGTGAAATTTCACACAAATGTTATATTGCTAGCTCTCTATAAAAAATTACGAAATATAAGTACATTTAAAGAACATACAATGTATTTATGAATAAGCTCTTTTCGTACTTACATAAGTCGTCTTGTGACCCTTCCGCGACGACACTTCCCTGTCCCTGCTTACCTTCAATATAATATCTTACCTTGAATGTATACTAATAATTAAATTGTCAAGTCGTTAAAGATTAATTATTGAACGCCAAAGTTTAAAAAAAAAAGGTAAATATATAAAAATAAATAAAACAGAGCGGCCGTGGTCTAGCGGTAAGACGCGTGAACTCACGATCGATGAGACCCGTGTTCGAACCTCGCCAATTCTGACCGGTACCAATGTAACTTTGTTATATGTACTTTGGTCGCTCAGTGCCTATAGGCACTATTAAAAAGTGGTAGGTAGACTGATGATGGTATTAGCCCAGACTGCCGTCCTGGGGAAGTACCACCACTTTCGAATGTAACATCCGTGAAGTAACTTTGTTACGTTTCGGGAATAGTTTGAAAGTAGCCAGGTATAGCGAGAGGAGTGTGCACTGTCAATAGATGGTACTTGCTCGTCTCCTCAAGCCGGCCTAGTGGAGGCGACTGCTGCCTGCACAGGTTTCTCTGTAGTAGCAGTCGTTTCCACTCATGGACCGCACTCTAGCTTTACATCAGGCGGAGTGTTGTCACATGCCGAGCTACAATAAAATATATACATTATTTTTAAATTTATTGAATTACACGTATTAATAAACTTAACTACAAATTTTTGTTTTAGTTTTTCTTTTAATGAAATATATGATGTAAAATTTAATAGAAAAAATTAAATTTTAAATTAAATATTGACATTTTAAGTGGTTATGTTTTAAATATCAGTTTACCTATGGCATGGCATTTAAGTCATTTATTCAGGCACACTGACTGCTGACCTTACTAATTGTGACATGCAAATAGAAATTAACAAACACAATTGAACAATATCTTCATTAATTAACTTTTGTATCATTACAAAGCACTGCAACCACCCAGAATGCGGCTCACTAGAGACCTGAACCGAAGCCAACTCCGCATTGCCATTGGCATTATAACGGGACACTGTGGGCTCAACAAACACTTACACAACATTAATGTTACAGACAGCCCCCTGTGCAGAGGATGCATGGGGGCTGAAGAGACAGTCGCGCTCTTGGAGTGCAGCAGCGTAGACGAACCACGACAGAAGTTCCTCAGCACGGCGAGGACGCTTCCGGAAACATGGTGTGCAGAAACATCAAGAGTCTCTTGTCCTTTCTGGAATCGGGTGGCTGCGATGAAGCGGACCACCTCACGCACAGCGAGCGGCCATGGCTCTCAATTGCGGAGAAGGAGCCTGCGAAAAATCTACAATCTACCACCCAGAATACATGCAGGACGTTTTACAACAAAAACATCATCAATTGTCACGCCTTTTTCCCACAGGGATAGGGAGAGACAACGGAACGCCACTTACCACGATGCTGACACAACTCCCTCGCTTCCTTCACATCCACAATTCTCTTCATGCACGCTAGACAGCCCAGCTTTCATAAGAATGTCCCCGATTTGAACTTCAGAAGGCAGTTTATTCCGTACATCCTCCACACGAAGAATGAAACAAGAAGTTCACATTTCAGGCACTCGTTTCTTCACCTCTACTTTATTTTCTATTTTAATTTATTCTCTTATGAGATTATGCACTTGCAAATAAAGTAACATGCAAATTGTGCAATAGAACGACATGAGATGTTAAAGGTTAACATTTAAATGGGTCTAGGGCGATTTATTGATAACACACATTTTTGTGACAATCGTTCTGTGTGCGCTTTTCTGTGTACACAAAACAGAACGTATGGTCACGACTATTGAGTAAGTCGTTTCTGAGACGGTATAGTGAGAGTTAACGCCTTGCAGCTGACCTCACCCTTGGATACGTTTTTGTATTGTATATTGAGAACGGGGCAGCAGTCACTCTATCGGCATCGGTTTGGTAGTCGTTTTAAAGACTGGAGTCGCTTCCGCTTTGGCGTACGTCGATTTGATAAATCTACTGTTGTATACCATTCAGGTCGGCAGCCGTTATACTCCGGTCGCTCCTGATCTGATCCCGAAACGAGGCGAAGGTGTTACGTACGGTACGTAACATATGCCTTCAAAAGGTTCGGTTTCTCTCCGATATAAGGGTCTGAACTAACAACCACCGTTTTATTTATACAAATTAGATACACCAACAGCGAGTACATTGAACTTATTCTATAAGATAATAACTGATGTACCAGCCAATTACTGGTGTACACAACGTTCGCAAGAATAGTTGCCACCACCATACAATAATTATTAATATTTACAAATATATTGATATTAAAACTTATTAAAAAAATAATTTAAAACTATAGAACTATAAAAATATATGTTTCCTTGTCACTATTTTTGTTTGAAATCCGTTTACAAAAGTTTTTTTCTATTTACATTAGAGATAAGCTACTTTTTTAGTAGCTACAGTATTCCGCCTGATGTTAAGCTAGGGTGCGGTCCACAGGCGATCGTGTGTCTGTATATACACGCCACTATGCCGGCACGACCATCCATTGAAGAGCACACTACTCCGTCATACCCGAGCTCATCCCGTCACTTGACGCAGCAGACTGGGATAATAACCATCATCAGTCCCCTTTCAAACATGATCAGTTTATTATGAACTATTTCCACATTTACGTTATTATACCATAATGTCTTTGTCCACCATTATTGGTAAATATAATTTTATAGTAAATGGTTATTATAGTGTTGTGCGGCGGCCATTTTGAGTGAGTGGTGTGTCACGATTAAGCATTATACTCATGTTTATTATAACGATTTAATATAACTCACTTCACTTCTTAAATCATCTTCACTATTTCTTAAATGACTATAACATAGGAATCGTAGGAACTGGGCGACTAAACTACGAGTACATATAACACAGCGAGATTTGAACACGGGTCTCAGCGATCCTGAGTTCAAACCGCGACCGCTCTTTGAAGAATGCCCATTCGCCTAAGAAAAATGGGCACACAATTTTTTTCACGAGTTTGTCGCTGATTTTTAGTTAATTTTGTAGAAAAAATAAATCTGCTTTCTTATTACCAATAAATTTTTTATTTTTTCACCCGGGTTGTTAAGTAATTAGATGTTTTCTGATGCAATATTTGAGGTTATTATTATTTTAAATGCTTTAATAATTGATGATCTATGTTTTTTTTAATGTAATTAAACATTGTTTATTGATTAGTAAATGATGTGTTGAGATAATTAAAATGAATTATTAAAAAAACAAGATATTATTTTAGAATATTGTTTTGTTACCAAACTATTAGGTATCAAGTGGGCCCAAAAATGGGCATTCTCCTTTAGAAATGAGACAAATTGAGCTTCTAATTAACTGGTAAATTAATAATTTAATTGTATTACAAAAAGGATAGGTCGCTCAGTGCCTATAAGCACTATTAAAGAGTGGTAGGCAGACTGATGATGGTTATTAGCCCAGTCTGCCGTGTTGGGGTAGTACCACCACTTTCGAATGTAACACCCGTGAAGTGACCTTGTCGCGTTTCGGGAATAATTTGAAAGTAGCCAGGTATAACGAGAGGAGTGTGCACTGTGCAAGCCGGCATAGTGGAGGCGACTGCTGCCCGCACAGGTTTCTCTGTAGTAGCAGTTGTGGACCGCACTCTAGCTTTACATCAGGCGGAGCGAAATCTAAGACTTATGTTCAATTTTCATCATCCAGCATTGGAATATGTTGAAATGTATTTTTTTTAATATGCCGTCCTGGGGTGATACCTACACTTCAACCGTAACACCCCTGAAATGACCTCGAGATCAAGAAGTAAGGTCACAAGTAAACGGGTATAACGAGAGGAATGTGCTCTGTCAATGCATAGTGCACATTCTTTTCCTCAAGCCAGCATAGCGTAGATGATTTCTCTATTATCTTAGCACAGAAACCGCACTCTTGCGTCTCAAGCGGAGTATAACAATTTATAAATATTTAATCAAAGGACACTATTTTAATGTAAGTAAATAATGAGAAGGATCATCTTTTACACAAAACCATATTATTTAGTGAGAGGGGATGTTGCATATAAACTGTTGAAGTGGCAACAGAGCCTCTCACACCGCGCGGCGACTGCGAACGGTCGCTTCACTCTTTCTATACACCACTTCAATACACGTGAAATATTTTTTGTACAATTTTGTAAGTTCATTATTTGTTTATTGTGAGTGTTGTCGGAGTGCGAGTGGAGTGTGAGTGGAGTATCTCTTCATGTGAGGCTTTTCTTTATTTTTCATTTTAATTATCCTGAAAATTAATTCATTTCATTTTTACTTTAATTTATAAACTAAAACATTAACGGGGATGCACTGTCAATCTGGTGGTGGACATTCTTCTCCGCCGGCATAGCGGAAGCGACAGCTGTCTACAGAAATTTCTCTGTAGTTGTTTCCGTTCGTAGACCGCATTCTAACTTAACGTCAGTGTTCTCATATTGAGATACAATTTAAAAAATGGTCTAGTTATTGAATGAAGTGCCACCACTGCCTACCTTAGTTTGTGTTGTCGTATAGCAAAAGGTAGCAAGGTCGTAAAATATGTTAGTAAGTCGTTTTGCTTTCACAAACGCGTGATAATGTAAATATATTCAAACACAGTTATACAATGCATTACTTAATATTGTTATAAACACACTTTTTGTGCATGAATCAGTACACGTTGGGCTAACACTTTGGCTCAGCACATTGGCCCAACAACGTATACAGAGTGAATTTTCCAAGTGGGCTTTCATGGCCAAATCCTAAACCATATTTAATAGATAAAAATACTGAAAGAATTCTCGAGGCGGTTCTAATCTAATGATGCCTCGAGTCTCCTTTCAGCATTTTTCGCTACCACTTATGGTTTAGGATTTGGTCATAAAAGCCCGCTTGGAAAATTCACCTGTATTTATCGTATCGCTACAAGCTCTTAACAAACTGCAAAAAAGAGGCAAATATACCAAAGCACTCGACTGAGTCTTAGCCCAACGTGAACATTATTTAGCCACTTTATAACTATACGTATAAGAGAGGAGTGTGCACTGTCAATCTAGATGGTACATGCTCGTCTCCTCGAGCCGGCATAGTGGAGGCGACTGCAGCCCGTAGAGATTTCTCTGTGGTAGCAGTTGTTTCCATTCATGGACCGCACTCTAGCTTTACATCAGGCGGAGTGTTGTCACATGTCGAGCTACAATAAAAAAAAAATGTCAGTCGCTCAGTAATTTGGTAACTGACAACACACCGCGTGATGATAAGCTTGATCGTGGTCCATGAGCGGTAACGACTGCTACTACAGACAATTGCAGGCTGCAATCGTCCATTTTGTCTTGCGGAAACGAATTCGCACCATCAATAGACAGGATACACTGCTCTCATTTACATCCGGCTGAAACCAAGCTAAGCTAATCTTGGAACACGGTGAAGAAGTAAAACATAATAAAATATCAACAGAGAATGCATAAATAAATTTATAAAGTCTCTTCTGCATGTTAGGGAATAAGTTGTTAGTTTGAATTTCGTCTGTACTGTATTTTTTGTTTTATATTATATATTCTAATTTTTTTTCCGCATTATATTAAAATATATATATATATTTAACTATTTAGCTTTTGTTACACATTGAATGTTGTGCATATTTGTAATTGGTTGAATATCAGAAAGAATAAAAAAATTAACTATAGTGAAATATGTTAACTGTTAATGTGCCATTAAATAAATAAATAAATAAACAGTTAACTCGTTTTAAACAATTTTTTTCCGATCAATTTTCATCATAATTAAATCATTTCATCATTAATATATTGGGATATTGTAAAGAGTGTGTACATTAATAATTGCTTTCTTCTCAACACTTCACTTCCGTTTATGACAATAGTAATGTATATATGAGATAATTTCTACCTAAACGAGGAAAATAAATATATATTTTAACTCAAATGTTATTATGAATTAGTCATTAATATTAAATTGTAAACCGCAAAAAACGTGACCGCCACCGTTACCGTTAAATTCCTCCTCCATTACGCGCGATCACATCCATCTATTCTATCTGTCTTTGTCTATCTATCTTACTTTCACCGAACAAATAAATCCCTTTGTTCCCGGTCAGACGTCGCGCTATCTCTCTTTTTTTAATCCAGAATAATTCTTAATAATTGTAATTTAATGTTAATATAGGTTTAGGCAATAATTTTATGCTGTTCTTATAATTTGGTACTAAATCTTTTTTTGGAGTTGACTAATGATAATAAAGATTTGTGTTTATGTTTCAGCGGATTACAACAGACAAAATGATTCATATCACCTCATTGGTAAGTTGTTAATACATATTTGTGCTTTATTTATGTTAATTATGATAATAATTAGCAACACACAGTACTATAGCTATATTAATTTTAATAAACGATGTAATACAAATAAAAATAAGGCAACAGTTATGGTTAGATATAACCATATTATTAAATTTAATTTTCAATTTATAATATAGAGTTTAGCTATTGAAAATAGAAGTAGGAAAGCGCAGCATTTATTTAAAATCGTTACATTTTTTCCTTTTCTTTTTTATGGAATTACAATAATTGGCCAATGTCAAAATATATCTTTTTTTTTCACCAAGTTAATAAAATGCATCACACGAAGTAGTCAGGTCTAGTTCCAATCAAATCAAAAATAGTTGTAAAATCTTAACTTGAACTATTAATTAAGATTGGAGAGATAACGAAAACATTTTGAATCATTTGCCCATAACCATATTTGACAGTTGTAATAATGTTGCCATTAAAAAAAATGTCCAGAGGTTCTACTAGCATCAAACAGACTTGGCGATCATACGGACGGCATTTATTCATCACCCAATAATTATAAAACAAAATGAAATACCTAAAGACAGATATTTAATAAACCTCTCACATTGCCTTGAGACAAAAAACAACAAAAGGAATGTCACTTAAATAAGTTGAATCATTAACAAAATAATTTCCTATAATTGAAATTACACTATGAAAAGTTCATAGTAATCAATTATGCGGTTAATCGTTTTACTCGAGGACATTTTACGCATCGATTTGCGTCCTGTCTCATATTATTATTAATTGTACATTTTCAACATCATTACTTATTTTTTTATTGTAGCTCGGCATGTGACAACACTCCGCCTGATGTATTTCCATGTATTTATTTATTTGTTTATTTGGTCCTGAGTACAAGTTGCACTGTAAAGCTAGAGTGCGGTCCATGAACGGAAAAATCCATGAAACCCACGTTTACATATTTGACGCGAGTAGATTTTACTAGCACTACAGATGTTCTTAGTATCAATAACGCCCACTACCATGACAGATTCCTTTTTTTTTTTCATGCAATCATCAATCATCACAAAACTTTTATAAATTATGGCTACACCTCAGCCTTTCTGTTGAACCGATCTATCTATTGGTGAAAACTGAATTAAAATACCTACAGTACTTTTCGAGATTAGCTCGTAGAAACGGAGAAGCAGAGGGCGACTCGTGTAATAAATATTATAGTGATGTACTTTGTGATGTTTTTCTTTGTCTAAAATATCCTCCATTGAGGTCGAGTGGAGTAGAGCGGTGGATCACATCTCTATATAAGTGCGAGATTAGGATAATATAATAGGGATAATCTACATACTAAATTATTATGACTAAAATTATGATGAAAAAATAATTTATGATGACCCAAACCGCAAAGAAAGGACGCCGCGTGTAAGGTATCAAGTGTCCCGGACACAGGAAAAAAACAGACATACAACTACTTTATAATACGAGTATTTATCATATCTATAATAAATATTTGTTTCTTATGGGATTCGAACCCAGATACTTTTATTTATTTATTTATTTATTTATTTATTAGCAGAAATGCTTATGCGTTTTAGAAGAATTTTGACACGAACTTACGCAATCGACTTAATATCAATAAAAGACTGCCTACCCTCATAAATTGTAACCCACTTTACATGTTTACTTACAATAAAAAATTTAATAATAAAGAATGAATGATGTCGAATTAAGTAAGGGAAGGAGTTTGGCAAAGTTGTGCTGTGTCTACTTATAATATACGGAAATGCACCTTACCCACTTCCTTGAGACCTTGGCCTCCACTTTCTCCAGAACGCGACTGTTATACGCACAACCGCTAATGACACTTATGCAATTATATTTACGCACTTATTCAAGTTTACATACACCCAATGAACATGCAACCGCTCCACTTTATTTCTAGTAAAATAATTATAGAAAAAAATATTTAATTTTCACCATAATGTCACGCCTCCACCTGCGTCTTGACCCGTTAATAAGTGTAATAATTAATGCATTACGTTAATGTGGCCATGATTTTAACGCGTTATTCTAGCGTTAAAGGATAATCGAGCAAAACCTTTAAAGTACACATAATTTTAAGACCGTAATTTATAACTTTAAATTTAAAATAAAATGTTTTTAACATCAACGCTAACGCAGGTAGAGCGTATATAGTATGATAAACATTTTAATATGACAAAAATACTATATAATTATACTTACGTGTTGCGATATATACAAATTATTTAAATATATTTAAAAAATTAAAAAACAAATAAAATAATATCGTTTATTATTTGAAAAGGAACACAAATAAAATTATTTATATTTTATTCTTCTGTATAAAGAATATTTTATTCTGTTCTGTCAGTAAAATAAAGAAGGTCTATTCCACCCCGTTTCACCCTCTTTGGGGCTTTCATTATTTATGTTGTAAAGTATGTATGCTAAACAAGTAAAGAGTAAAAAAAATTCAAACTGTTTATTTTCGGTTTACTAAAAAAACTGCACACTGTGCATCTTAGAAAAATATATGGGACCACTATGGGATGCAGCTTAACACAGTACAATTCAAATTATTAAAATCGGTTCAACGGTTTTCAAAAAACCCTCTCCTATTTGAAGTCGGTTAAAAAATGTTGTCTCTGTAGTAGATTCACTGGGGGTACATCCCCAAGTACAATAGGCTGCCGATGAAAAATACCAGTAGATGTATTTCGACAGACTACGTAAAACACCGATACTGTGTAGTTTAGTGGTCATAACATCCGCGTAAATAGCGGAGGACGTGGGTTCGTTTGATATCGATTTTGAGTTGAATTTTCATAATAATTTAAATCAATAGTTAATAATAATAAAACGTTTGTCGCATTTCTCTATAGAATTAGGGGCAACAATTAAGGTCAGTTGCAGAGTCAATATTGGCCCTTTGTGCGATCGCAAGTTGTCCCTCGTACATTGTGTAATAATGCAGCACTCGTCATGCTGCGGTTTGTGACGCAACCGCCATTGTCGTGATGCTGGATTCTGCCTTTTTCATGTCTAACTGCTATTTTAAGTATCTTTTAACTTTCTGACAGAATTAGTTTACTTTGTCAATTGTTTGTATTGTGCCGTTGTTATGACAAACCAGTATATGTATATATTTATTTATTTACATACACCTATCTACTTTTCTGAATGCGTCTTAATCTATACTACTATAAAACTATAAAGTTTGTCTGTTTATTTGTACGTGCTGATCAGCGAACTTAAAAAGCGTGTTTTAAATTCACTGCTGATAATCTTAAGAAATACCAATCCGATATGATTATTTTATACATAACTCAGTTATTAAGGAAGGCTTCAAGTTTCTTTTTTTTAAATTAACGTATATATCTATTTTATATCTGTTAATAAGTAATTATTAATCATCAAAACATGGTTTTAATACTAATCAAGTAGTAGATTTAGTAGAAACCTAACAACATTTTAAGATATTTAATAAAAAATAATCAATTAAGTGTTAAAGAAACATTTAAAACTATAACAGTAATGCGCGTGCGCATATAATACATAGATCATTATCTTTTATACAAGCGCCCACCACTTTTGATTGAAATAAACTGAAATAAAAATAAACATCATCATTAATTAAATGGATGTTTTTGCTGCTAAAAAGATTTCTAATCTTTTATAAGCAAATTAGTTTGCATGAGAAATTATTAGAGAGCATTTTGTATAGAAGAAAAAGTAACTGAATTATCACTACGAGACACTCAATGTCTAGACTAAACAGACACAGGCCTAGGCACAAACTTACAGCATTCGTGTGTAGGTGTGTTTTACGTATCATAAATATATTGGTACATTAGGGTGGAAATTATACCAATAAATAAATCGTTGTCATGACAAGACACCTGACAGACAATGCCCATTCACGTAACTCGCGAGTTATCAATTTACAAAAGCTTCATTATTTTGAAATTGGCAACACTAACAATGGCCGACATGCTCTTTCTTATAATTTCTCTAAATGTTACAAAAGATTCATTGATAAATGACATTATGTGAAAAAACGTCGCGGGTCACAGTTCATTACCACGCCCGCGCCCGCGCCACGTCTTACGTAACATTATTGATGTGCAAATGTATACGAAATTAGATACATTGCTACTTTAATATTGCAACATTCGAATTTGCTACTAATAAAGCGAGTAACGGACGTCGCCCATCGTAGCGAATGATTTTAGAATCGGCGAGACGCTACAGATAATTATGTTCGCTTTCGCTCGAGATCGTATTCCCGCGCGAGTCGTGTGATTCATTCAAATTAGTGGTGTGCTACCATTCCATTACTCCCAAATTATATCATCTGTTAATTTAGATAATACACCAAATTCGTTCACAATTCCTTGTTAAATATTATTTTAGGTCTTGCGGTATATTTCAGAATAATAAATAACTTTTAAAGAAAAACCTATTAAGTGAGTAGTGGAAGAAAAGCAATTTATTGTGTTGCAACGAACTTTCGCGTGAAATGTTGAGAACGTTACTTCATTATAACTATTCGCTTGTGTCTGGAACTTGAAATTAGGTTTCTCTTTGCGCGACCCGAGCATTGTAACTTTATACTACTTTTTACTTACATTTGAATACAACGATACTTATTTATTCAGTTTACATACTCACTTAGATTTTAAATAAACAGATCGCACTAGTTTTAGAAGCTTTTTTGCTTTATTTTTATTATGATGAAAATAATAATCGACGCGCATACGAAGAGGGAATTGAACCCGCGTCGATTAGATGCTCTGACCACTCGCTCTCACTGAACCACGTCAAAATTCTTCTATCTTTCCAATTTCCATCTACAATGTCAAAATTAATTAAAAAAACTAAATTTTTTGTTTCGATTTCTTCACATGTAATTATAATTTGATATATAAAATGTTGCGATATCTCACGCCATTGTACTCTTATTCCCATAACGAACACATTATTGCGAATTCCCGTGAGAGATGAACTGGGATTTTGCGAAAACCCTTTGTCTAACATTTACATACGATATTCTGATAAAATACACAACTAAGCGACGCGAACGAGATCTCCGAGGAAATAATAAACAATACATTCGGAAATATAATGACTAAATACACATAATTACGTTACATAATTGTCAACTTTATTTATTGACGATAATACCACAAATAAAAAGATTTTGCACGAATGTGAACGCGGAACTCATCGAATCGATCAAATTTCTTCATTCATTCTCCCGCGCAATCTCAGCCATTGTTCGTCAGAGTCGCTCGCTCGTACACAGTCTATTTGAAACAAACATTTGTTTTTTGGTTCACGGCCTAGGTAAATTGGCACGATGAGCCTTCGCGGTCGGCAACCCTGAAAGATGTGGTGCGTCTCGGGTCGTGGGGTTGTGACACAATTCTTACTTATTCGGTTTGACAACAATGCCATTGTTCGCATTCTCTCCCAACACAAAACCCATTATAATTATTTACTAACAATAAGTTACTTGATATTTCGGTGAACAGTGAGTATTATAATTATAACCTTCTTTTAATAATTAACGGCATGGTTTGCTCTACGAATATGTAAACTTACAATAGCTAAAGAAAGCTCAAACTATTTAAGATAAATTCTACACATGGTTAATAGCCCAGTCTGTCGTGTTGGGGTAGTACCACCACTTTCGAATTACACACCCGTGAAGTGACCTTGTCGCGTTTCGGGAATAGTTTGAAAGTAGCCAGATACAACGAAAAAAGTGTGCACTGTCAATCTCCTCAAACCAGAGTAGCGGAGGCGACTGCTGCCTGCAGAAATTTATCTGTAGTTGTTTTCGTTCATGGCAGCTTAACTTCAGGCGGAGACACATGACGGCACATGTGTCGATCTACAATAAAATTAACATCATCTCTCGTGTTAAGAGTTGTTGATAGTATTAGTTTACGTAGTTTGTTATATTCGTTAATAGTCAGGTCGCGTCTCCGTCTATTGCCACATTGCACAAAAGATGTGCAACAATATGCCAATTATTTGAATTCGCTCACTCGCTCTCGACAATTGTTGTTTTTTTAAACATAAACGAGGCAAAGATGTTTAGCATTCCGTGCACTACGCTCGGGTTTATCTAGCCCCGGGGTTTTTACGGTTTAAATTAAATTATTTGACCACTTTTATTACAGTCTTTTACTTCAAACGTAAATAACTCAATACATAGAATTCCATAGACATTATAAGAAAATATTAAAAAACAATATCTTGCAAAAGATACGGTACGTTCTCTGTCGTTTACTATTGAAGGCACAACAGGCACTCACCCACGCTATTACCATGCACAGGAGGCAAAAATAGAAAGACGTTGCCAGATTGCAACGCGAGGGAGACAGAAAGCTGTTACTCGTTTACGTACGCGTGTCAAAGTATGTCAGTTAGACCTAGTTTGCAGTTCACTTTTAGCCGTGCGTAACGTATCTGCTTCTTTTTGTTTAAATTTAATTTTATCTACCCCAAATGAAGAGAAACGCAAAATTTTCTATAATAAGGAAATAAAATACAACGAGATGTTCATAATTGACTAAATTGTACATTCGAGTAGTCACGATCTACTGCATACGTGCTCTGTGTCTCTTATTATAGCACAATATGTCGGTGCTGACCAGGTGGCAGTATGTTGGCTGCATGGATTATAATCATACGCACGTCTTTAATAATGAATATTGTTTCAGCTGGTGACGGCCCTGATGCTGCTCGCGACGTCTTCGGCCAGACATTATAAGCGAGACGGTAATTATACATACGTGTGATCAGATGCAGAATCATTAGAGACATGCTATATACGTAATCAATATTCTATTCACAGCACCCCTGAGCACATCGTACCTGCCTCCATCGAGCGGGCGTCCCTCTTCCAGTTACGGAGCGCCGCGACCGTCGAACAGCTACGGAGCGCCAGTGTCGCGTCCGTCATCCAGTTATGGCGCACCACAATCACGACCGTCCAGCAGTTATGGTGCACCCGCTCCGTCATCCTCATATGGGGCACCGGCGCCCTCTAACTCGTACGGAGCTCCGGCGCCCTCTAACTCGTACGGAGCTCCGGCGCCCTCTAACTCGTACGGAGCTCCGGCGCCTTCCAGTTCCTACGGTGCTCCTGCCCCGTCCAGCGGTTACGGTGCACCCGCCCCGTCCAACAGCTACGGTGCACCCGCTCCGTCGAGCAGTTACGGTGCCCCGGCGCCGTCTAGCAGCTACGGAGCGCCGGCATCGCGTCCGTCATCGTCATACGGCGCACCGGCCCCGAGACCGTCTTCTTCGTACGGAGCGCCGGCGCCCAAACCGTCCAGTTCTTACGGTGCCCCGAGACCACCGGCGACTAGTTACGGCGTACCGACCGGTCCGTCTACCTCGTACGGAGCTCCCAAACCGTCCAGTTCTTACGGGGCACCATCTTCCGCTCCGTCCAGCTCTTACGGGGCACCATCTTCCGCTCCGTCCGGCTCCTACGGAGCCCCGTCCTCCGCCCCGTCCGGTTCGTACGGAGCTCCCGCACCGTCTAATTCGTACGGAGCTCCGGCGCCGTCTAATTCGTACGGAGCGCCTGCCCCGTCGAGCAGTTACGGCGCTCCATCGGGCGGCGGCGGATTCGGCGGCTCGGGATTCGGCGGCAGCAGTCTAGGCGGTAGCGGGTTCGGCGGCAGCGCTCCCTCGTCCGGCTACGGCGCACCGAGCTCCGGGTTCTCGTCGGGCGGCGGAGGTCACGGCGGCGGCGGTTTCTCGGGCGGCCATTCGTCAGGGGGCGGCGGCGGGCACGGCGGCGGTGTGCCGGCCACTATAAATCAGAGTTACGATGCGAACGGCGGTTATGTCTACTAAAACGATGTGTTCATATGTGTATTAGAAGTCTCTCTATTTATTATTGAATAGATTTAACTCTCAATATGATTTAGTGATCGCATCCATGATGTGCGTGCGTGCGTGCGTGTGCGTGTGTGTGGCCCTATCCGTGAATGTGTGAGCGTGTGTGCGTGTGATCCGATTATTATAAAAAGTATTATTATTATTTTAATTTGACATTGTACAAAAACATTATTATTAAGATAATATATTTTTTTGTATAAACGAGTAAATAATTTGTATAGGTACATAGTCAATTGTTTTATTTCGAACTATCTTCCTCTGTGTTAGGTACACAGATATCGGCAAACGTGCGAGGCGGGGTGGATTATAATTTGGTGTATAATATAATAAATAAAACATCAAACAATCTTCAACATACTATGTTTAATCTCGCAGGGAAGTTGTTACAACATTTACACATACATATTTTTTTAAACATTTTTTTAAATTTCAATTTTTCAACAAGAACTAGGAATAAGTCAATAGTTTACTTCTACATTGTATATATAATATAGTGGACCGATCGCTTCTTGATCCGAACTATATTTTAATAACAATAACATATAAAAAATACATCGAATAAAATAAACTAAATTAATCTGATTATGGCAGCTCTGGACATTCAGTCGTGGAAAGGTCATTTCGTATGAAATTATATATATCAAGTTAATTTGTTCAATGGCGGAGCATCCATATAGGCCGATTTGAAACGACTTCCCATTAAAAATTTAAAAAAAAACACGACTGAATGCACTCACTTATACTCCATCAAAGAGAAGCAGAATAGACTAGTCATCTTAGCCTATTCGTAAAGAAAAAAAAAAGACAGATAAACCACTTTCGTAAAGCGGCCTTGTCTAGGAACAGTTTGGAAGTAACCAGGTATAACGAGAGGAGTTTGCACTGTCAATCTCAGTGGTGCACAATGCACATTCGTCTTCTCGAGCCGGTAGCAGTTATTTCCGTTGATGGACCGCACTCATGTAAAGCTAACATCAGGCCGAGTGTTGTCACATGCCGAGCTACAATAGAAAAGAGTCCCAAACAACGCCACATAACAAAAACACGAACATCTCGCTACAGTTGTGCGCACAATTAATTGCAAACTATGGTTGTCACGAGTGCTCAAAACTCACGTACGCCGTCTATCATCTATCAAAAAGTATCATAACAAGAATATAATCGGTCTCGAAACAACATTTACTAATTCTATACTTAAACACTAATGATATGTATTCGTTTATATCGAACCGAACTCACAGACATATTGATATGTTTTCGTTTCTACTAACAACTAATACAGCCTTGTGTGCCATTATAACACACTAAATCATACAAAATACAAGCTTATTGATGCGTACAGACTGTACGAAAAGAACAGAAGCCACCGAGAGGTGGCGAATGTGAACTAGATCGGAAGTGAGTCGCCCGCACCACAGCAGCACGAAATTTTACATTGGATACAAACAAGGGCGTCGCCAGCAGATGGCCTAGGGGCGGTAAGTTGATATGGAGGATGAGAAAAGTTTGAATTGTAGGTAAAGTACATGAAGCTTTTCACTTGTAGCACGAGCCTTACATCTACGTGCGGGGATTGTAATAACAACGGTACGTGTAAAGATGCACGAGCTCTTGACTGTACAATAAATAAAATTTGTAAATAATAGCAGAGCGTACGGAATATTAGGAATGGAATTGGTGAATTCATTCGAGTTTCGAGGTACGGGAATGATCGATCAAGCAACCAAAGTTGCAAAGTCTTTGACTTCGGCTTAGGACTTTAGTTGCTTTACATTTGACAACTTTTTTAGAATCTCTTGCCCCCCTTGGCGACTCCCTTGAATACAAATCAGAATACTGCCGTAAAAAAATATCTTCTTATCCCTTTAGGGCCCTCATGAAAGGGCTCTCGCGGCACGGCGAACGGTGACATTTCTCCACCAATAGGATCACTTCATTTGATATTATGTTAACTTCCGAAGTCAAAATAATATTGTTAATTCGATGGAGACGTGTCACTTTACTCCGTGACGGCGTAAATGTAAAGTGACACTTGGCCCTCTGACCTCACTCCCCCGACTGCACCGCTGCAGCACGACTGCGCATAAAATGCATTATTACTACAAAATTATACTTTGGACATATTCTAAATTCTAGTAAATATATATTTTTATAATAATAACGACATTTAGATAAATATATAAAGATTTAAATAACAACATTGATATGTAATCATATACCCTTTGTTTAAACATTTAAAAGCGCATAATTATTTAAAACATTCTAAAATATTTCTCTAATAAACATTATCTTCTAAAAAAACAATGCACAATATATAGCTTTAAATTGATATGTTTTTATATTACAACATTTTGTTGAAATTCGTTGCCAAGTTGAAGTAAACTCAAATATTTTTGAAATACAGACTCGTTGCGATTAACTTATTTCAGGCTCAATTTACATTGTCTTCTCGGTAGAGAAGTGTACATAGCATTTTGAACTTTATAACCATTGTGTCACGTATAAAACGGATTTCAGTGGCTTTTTTCTCTAACTTGCTCCCTGCATAGTCGGTATCCTCGTTAATTGCTAATCATTGACTGAAGAATGATAGATATTCAAAGGATCCTAACGACTTGGCGTGCTTCGAAATTGACGCAGTGTAAATAGAACCTTGCCCGCCATTTATTCATTGGCAACATTATGTACAGTCACCGTTACATGCCACGTGTGAGCCGAAAAGACGGTCAACATTATTCGGTCTGTGTAGAAAAACCGACGACATCCGAATAGCGAGCCATTAAACCCTGTCGTCTACATGATGGTCGTTACCAACAGGATTGGCACGCATGTCGGCGAACCTGTGAACGAGCTCATAACACAAAAATGTCATAAACTGTTAGCGGCTTAGCAAAACTTCTAAAAGTACAATGTATAATAAATTCCAATAACTTAATACTGTTAAAATCATCACCTAATATTATGTAGATGATATGTTTTTGTAAATTCAATATAATCTACCATTTTGGTCTAACGCGACGCCTCCGACATCATCTAAGATGACGCGCACTTCCTACTAATTCATTTAGTCTATGTAAATATACATAATATAGATAACAATTGCAATTATAAGCACTATATTTGTGTGTGTGTTATTGATATGTATACATTACCACATACAACATATATATAACAACATATGTAGATAATATTGAGTGACAAAACCATTTTACACGTTTCTCGAATAATAAGATATATGTCAAATGGGGAAGGTCAATGCAATCCATAGAGTCTGATTATAGTTACTAGCCCAGTTACTAGTCGTCCAGGATCAGCTCGGGATGAGAGGGCACCCGATGGATAGTGTGACTCGGGCCGGCAATACAACTGGTGTCTACAGTGACAGCAGTTGTGGCCGTTCATGGACCGCACTCTAACATATTATCAGGCGGAATGTTGCCATGTAACACGTTTAAATATTAAGCGCAAATTATGTAAAGTCACTCAATATATACGAGTACATTATGTGTTATAATATTAAAACCTAAAATTGATTGTTGCTAATAAAAGGAGATACATTACTCCGTATAGAAAATACATACATATATAAATATTTTGGTATACAACAGTTATCATTAAAAAAGAATAGATCTTGAAATATCAAATTTTTCAATAAAATTATTTGAAACAATTTCGCTTTCGATTCGGAAGATTAGATCATATAAAAAATTCAGTTAACAAAGAAAAATGTAAAGAAACTAATAAAAGATGCGTTCGTCTCAGAAAGCGGTCTGTTTGCCGAACGGCTGCACCGGCGGCGGCGCGTTACTGTTACCGAACAACGGCGTGGGTCCGTCATTGGGGTCGTCCAGGTCGTCATCGTCCGTCTCCAGGGCGGGGTTGATCCTCCCGCTCTTCTCGTCCGGTCCGACCAAGGTCTGCGCCGCGCCGTACAGCCTGCCGGGCACTCCTCCCAACACGGACATCTGTTCCCCGGCCTCCGAGGGCTCGTCCACGCGTCTGATGTCCTCCGGTATGTTCACCACGCAATTGAAGTAATCCGACTCGGGGCTCAAATAGCCGGAATTGAACAGGTAGCTGCAACGACATGCTCTTATCAGTTTTTTGTATTTACTCAGTGATGGTGCGAGAGGGCTCGTCTTCCTACCGCTGTAATATCTTTCAGACTTTATAGACGAGTGGAGTGCGATGTGATTTTGGCAGATTACGTGTTGTATGATCGGGCGCGTCAACAATGTAGCGCAAACGCGGACATCAAACTTTCACTCGTAAATAATAACATATTTAGCATTATATAATTCTCTTTATACGTCGCGCAACACAATGGGGTAGGCAGAGAGCGAGAGACATTACCGTAACAATGCCCATATTTAAACGTCATTACGTTTAACATATTTCCCTAATTCGTCTCAATATTACTACAGTATAGTACTTCTCGAGTAGGTAGAACTACTTTTTTATAGTAGGTTTATATAGGCTCACGATCATCTGATGGGTGTGATAAAGTGTGGTCCACGGTCGCCTGCACCAAGTTGACAGGACACACTCGTATTATCAGTACTACTTTACAAGTATTACAATGATCTTTCCAAATGGCATTAAAGCATTATTTTATAAAGAAATTGCATTGTTCTAATAATAAAAAAACACATTATCATTATTATTATTTGGTATATCAAATTAGATCATTTATTGACTTTCTACTAAGTGCCATTTATAACAGAAAACTTACAACCTAACTTTTACAAAGAAAACCACTTTACGAGATAAGTGCCACAAGCATGGCAAGGGAATATCAACCTTAATCGGCATACGAATAAATCACAATTACTTTTGTAAAAAAATGTTAAGATTGAATGGCCGACCTAGTGTTTGAAGATTGTTGGCATATATCCAATAAATTTAATCTTCGACTGAAATCTAAAGCACATGAATATAATCTACGTTTCCAAGTGTATAACTCTAGAGGGGTAGATAGAGTTCATTAAATACATTACAAATTGCAATAAAAAACGAAAAAAAATTAACGACTGAAGTTAACGACTAAATAAGTTAAGTCAAAATGTTAAATATGTTACATTAATTAAAAGGATCTCGTCTGTTAACCTGATGGTGCTCACTCTTTTTTTTAATTGTAGCTCGGCATGCGACAACACTCCACCTGATGTAAAGCCAGAGTGCGGTTCACGAGTGGAAACAACTGCTACTACAGAGAAACCTGTGCGGGTAGCAGTCGCCTCCACTATGCCGGCTTGAGGAGACGAGCACGTACCATCTTAGATTGACAGTGCAGCGCTCCTTGCGTTATACCTGGCTACTTTCAAACTATTCCCGAAACGCGACAAGGCCACTACACGGGTGTTACATTCGAAAGTGGTGGTACTACCCCAACATAGCAGACTGGGCTAATAACCATCATCAGTCTGCCTACCACTCTTTAATGAGCGACCAAAGTACATATAACAAAATTACATTGGTCAAAATTAGCGAGGTTCGAGCGCGGGTCTCATCGAACGCGAGTTCACGCGTCTCACCGCTAGACCACGATCGCTCTACTTAATATATTAATATCAGTTCATATGCAGATGCAATAAAGTTTATATAAGTTATACTCACACGGACAGCCATGAGATGAATGCCAACATGAACAACGACATCACCATCGCCATCGTGCGGAAGGGGAACAGCTGCACGTCATTCTGGGCGTCGTATCCAGGGTAACGGATGAGGGCCGGCAGACCGAGCATCTTCTCGCCGCCGGAGAGACGCACCATCAACGCGACGATGTACGCCGCGAGAGAGCCGTACGTATTACAATACTTCTTGAAGTGTACGACCATCAGTAATTGCGGGAACAAAATCACGTACACTAAATCGGAACACATTGACCTGTATACAAATACAATACAATACAATTATCACGCCAAATACAAACATACATACATATAATATACATATATCTAATTAATATACTAGGGTCAGACAGAAAGTAAGTTTAGGGGTCCGATTAGGGGGGGAAGGAGTGGTCGAAACAAAAAAACTAGGTCATTTTCGGAAAATTCAGACATTTTTTTATTTTTCTACAAAGTCGCCATCTCTCTCAATACATTTTTTGTATCTACAAACTAATTTCGTAATTCCGACGTAGAAATGTTTTGCGTCCAACACGTATATAAACATTGACATTGTCTTCAACCATCAATCAAAGTGTTGTCCCAATCCTTTCACCTTGGACCCTTCAAGCGGAGCCTGATAAAACACCTCAAACCGGCATAGTAGTGGCGACTGGAGCCACCGTGCGAGCAGTTCTCTAGTCGTCAATGCTCATGGACCTCTACTGAGATTACCACCAGACCAGTCGAAGTCACATGTCGTGCCAAAATAAAAAGAAGAGTGGTAGGCAGACTGATGATGGTTATTAGTCCAGTCTGCCGTCCTGGGGTAGTACCACCACTTTCGAGTGTAACACCCGTGAAGTGACCTTGTCGCGTTTAAAAGTAGCCAGGTATAACGAGAGGAGTGTGCCCTGTCAATCTAGATGGTACATGCTCGTCTCTTAATGCCAGCGACTGCTGCCTGTAGAAATTTATCTGTAGTATCAGTTGTTTCCATTCATGGACCGTACTTTAACTTAATATATTAAGAAAAGTTTACTTGAGAATGAATTTTAAGTATTAGGCACTAGCGATGTTTTATGTTCTCTGTCATCTATATAGAATCTGCATGTGGTAACATTTGTAACGGGCGATTGACTACAAGTGTGTCAATTGCATTCGATGCACATAAAACGCACAAGCAAGGACACCATAATATATATGTCGGAACGGTCATGAATACGGACTCTAATTTGAACGATTACGGAAACTTACTCGGAACAAAATGAATACGCGGTCATGAGTACAAGCACTAACTGGATATAAAACAAAAGCGTCGTTACGCTTTGACAGAGTCTCTGAAAACACGCCACACTGTCGTGTTTCAGCGTATTTGCTTAGAAATCGCCAACAAATGGAGGATAGGAGCCCATGGACTTACGAAAAAAAAATTTAGGATTTTCGGCTACGTATCCAGTGAAAAACTTTGCAATACTAATCCCAGCCTTCCAACAAGAAAAGATGAGCAAGAAATGGCTGAGCGAAATCGAGTAAAAAAGGTTTTATGCCTTCTGTTACCAGCGGTTAATGCGGAGCGGGCTCAACGGAGTCATTACGAAGTCCGCTCCGCTCGCAGTGGAAGGCCGCCCTAAAACTAACTTCAAACTTCAAGTGAAATAAATATTTACAAAATAACAAAAGACCATTATCAAGAGTGCTAATCATAAATAAATAATACGCCAGTTTAATTTGAAACTATTTACCGAAAATAATGTTTGAATAGTATAGAGAACGTTTGTCAGATGCGCGATGGTGCATCACGAGCAGACGGGCGTCCGTGCATACCCGTCCGTCGCGTCGTGGCTAGCACATTCAAACTTTCGTCATTTAACACAAACTTGCTGTAATATATATAACATCAATAAAACACGATCAGTGCATATCAAACAATATTATGATGCAGGACAATGTTTTCAATAGCGGAGGCATTCTAGCTGTACATCAGGCGGAGTGGCATATGGAACATTTGCACCGAGCACTTTCTCAAACTCATTTTGCACAGTAGCTCGCCATTCTTCTCTGCATTCCGGCTTGTCATTAGCTCCATGAACGTAAACTGTGCCACCACAGACAAATACCATCAGGACAGGAGTGTATAGCAGATATATAGACCTGTCTATATCAGTAACCAACCACGATGATAGTACTCTAACTCTTCCCTCATATAAAATTATATAGGTAATTGGGGATCGTTTGACGTACAAACATGAAGTGTTTACATATAATTGCGAACGTGTGCACACCCTACTCGAACACCTTCAATGTGCTATTAAAATAATATCAGTGTCCTATATTATTGATGTATGTGTTGTCGCAATACATATAATTATTATACACCTGTTTGATATGAGGTAGGCAGACACGACATTAGGAATATACTCTTACGTTAAAGCTGATACGTATTTGAAAACTCTTACTGAAAATCTAAAAAGAAGTTTCCCATACTATACAAAAACCTCTGTAACGTACTCAATTAACAGAGGTTTAGGGTTCGCTTCCCGGTTGAAAGAAATATTTATTCGTAAAAGTTTATTATTAAAAATAAACCATTATTTGTTTTGGATTCGGGTTTTATGTCTGTGTTGTCCTGTTAGTATCCTTGTTTGAAGTGTTCCGACATTTTATATTTATTATATTTTAATAAAAATTATAAATGCGAAAAGTTAAAAAATCATAAATTTAATTTAGGTAATAGTCCAAAACATAAAAGAAAACAAATTAGGGAAAAGCAACTTCACAAAAAACTCATTATTGTTAAGCAAAATAATATTATTATAAGGAAAAGACGCCCGCCTCAGCTACTTTATTAACCTTAAGAAGAGTTCTTTCAATTTTGCGATAACCAAACTCGCACTTTACTACACAATATTTTTAAGATTCTAAAGATCCACGAATACCACAAATACCACGAAAAAAGGCGCATAAGCTATAGGTAGGCGCATATAGGTGAATTCATTTATTTATTCATACAAAAAAATATATATTGTTAGAAGCCACTGCCTAATTGGAAGAAAGAAAAAGGTGGCAACATAGAAACGCTATATAAGAGGGCGCATAGAGAAGACGCGCTCTCTTAGGCGGTCGCAGGCCTCATTTATCCCATTTCTCGCGTTTTTTGCTTTCGGAGCAGACGCTTCACGTCTGTTTCCACCTCTCACTCGTGCTGAAAAAAACCCTTTTAGGGTTAGCAGCGGTTCTCTTTCAGATAAAAAAAAACGCGCTCTCTTTGCGGCGCGGCGTGTCTCTCGGACTGAAAACGTCGTGGTGTGGTGATATCGTTTATTTTAACACGTGTACATTATTGTTCAAAGGAATTCTTAGTTGTCTATTACTAAAATTAAATGTGAATCTAACCTGATTGGTTGTTAATTATTTTAAAAACTACAAATCGCTTCTGATTCCTAAAAATATATATATTAAATTGACCAAAACGTTATGAACCATTAACACTATTTTCTGATTAACTTTGAGCCCATATTAATAAAAACATATATCTGTGGTCACAAACATGAAACATACATACCATAGGCCGTAAATGGAGGGTATAGTGAGAGCCATGGCTGTTGACAACACACCGACGACCAATATTGACACACGCATCACCCAAATAATCTCCATCTCGGACGCGCGCTGACGGAATATCAACTTGTACACGTTCCTGAATAAAATATACAAATGATTATTTATTTATTTTTTTGACAACACTCCGCCTGATGTAAAGCTAGAGTGCGGTCCATGAATGGAAACAACTGCTACTACAGAGAAACCTGTGCGGGCAGGAGTCGCCTTCACTATGCCGGCTTGAGGAGACGAGCATGTATCTAGATTGACAGTGCACACTCCTCTCGTTATACCTGGCTCCTTTCAAACTGCTCCCGAAACGCGACAAGTTCACTTCACAGTCACTTACATTTGAAAGTGGTGGTATTACCCCAGGACGGCAGACTGCTTTACATCAGGCGGAGCTACAATAAAAAAAAAAGGTAATATAAGAGATAACCTGGCAAACATGGAGGACGCACTCAAGACGCTCGAGTCAGCCGAAGACATGACGGCGGCAGAGACAGCGCCCAAACCGAAGAATGACACAAAGTCAGGCGTCAGATGCTGTAACACCAGTGGCAGTATCATGGACGTCTGATCGGATGTCAGCTCCCCGTTCGGCGTCAGGTCACCGGTGAAGTCAGTTTCGTTCCATGCTGTATAGACACAGGTTTATTTCAATAGTGGTGATGGTTATCAGCCTGGGATATGGCGCGTTTCGGGATGAGTTTGTGAGTAGCCAGGTACACGGAGAGAGGAGTGTGCACTGTCAATCTGGATGGTGCACATTCGCCTCCTCAAGCCGGCATAGTAGAGGCGAATGTTGCCTGTAAAAATATCTGTAGTCGCAGTTGTTTCCGGTCATGGACCGCACTCTAGTTTCGTGTGTTCTAGTGTTGGCATTGTCATTGCCGATTTACAATAATTTAAAAAAAATTTGGTCATTACCACTATTTTTAAATGTAATTAGGATTGAAGTAGCCGGGGATAACTAGAGGTGTGTCGTGTCAACGTAGACTGTACACTCGTCTCATTAATTCGACATGGCGGGAGTTACTTCTGTCTACAGACATAATAACGGTTGACTATTTTAAAAATATCTGAAAGTGATTTCTTAGAGTGAGTTGAAATGAAGGAGTGACGACATAGTATACCTGTCCCTTTAGCGATGGCACCAATGAGCACGGGCGGTATCGCCATAAAGATGCATCCGATCGCTGCCACATACGATAGTACTTGAGCACGTGCCGCCGTCTTGCTGCTCAACACGCGCTGGAAATAGACCTGGCCACGAACAATATTATTTCCACATTATTATTATATGAATATTATGACCAATAGTGTAATACAAACCTGCCAGGGTATACCACCGAACACGAGCAGCAATCCATAGTCAATATAGAACCAGTAGTATGCGGGGTCCACTTCTCCGATCCAGTCGACCTCCATCGAGCTGAGCGGCTTCACGTGGTCGTTGGCCCATGCGAACGGTATGCACATCCATAAACCGATGAATATGCAGAACAGTTGTATGACATCCGTGTATGCGACAGAGTATAGTCCGCCGAAGAGTGTGTAGAACACGGCGACGCATGCGCTGAATATTACTGAAGTGCGTTGATCCATGTCGATTATTACGGCGAGTGTTGCACCTATGCAAATTTTATGTTAAGCTGGAGTGAAATCCATACTCCGCTATGCCGACTTGAAGATACGGCTCCAGGTTGGCATGGCAGACTTCTCACCCGACCGATTCGAAACCCCAACACGGCAGACTGAGCTAATAACTCTGCCTAACACTCTTCAAATAGCAAAATTTTGACTATGTCATGAAATAGAATTCCTCGATTAGGAAGAATGTGAAACTACCACCCACAGCTCAGGCTTGTCCTTCTGATGGTGACACTGTCCACCACTTATAAGATGCCACGACCATGACAACGTTTCAAGCGTGTATTAACAATTTATCTATATTTAATCTATAATAAATAAATAAAATAAAAAATTATTCCATACGATTAAACGAAATAATAATATTTAAATTTATGCCAATGACTGTACTTTTAATTTTTTCTCCTTTAAAATGTATTCTGAGCTAATCGCCTACTACGTATTTCTGAAAGTATCGATTATAATTTTAATACTTGATCGATTCGCACATTTCGGACGAATTCATTTCGTGCGAATCGCTCGCTAACCCATTATGTTGTCGCAAACCTCATGACAGATATTATATATGTATAAATAGAGTATGTATAGTATAGTGAACGTTGATCCATTAAGAAGCCTGCACCGCTGCACACCGCACTATCATTGCGACATCACAAATTATCCTTCATAATAATCCTTCACACATATACGTGATTATTACTTTGTACTACATTCGACGAGCCCACGCTAATAATGAAGGTATAGCCCCACAAATGTTGCGGTTTATTTCGAGGGTACCTATTTTCATCCCCCTGTGAGGGATGGCTCTTGTTGTCCAAGAACGGGCGCAACTTGGCGGTAAGACGCGTGAATCACGATCGATGTCGATGACGAGAAGCAATCTGTACAATTTAACTATGTTATATGTACTTTGGTAGCTTAGTGACTATTTATTTGTTTGTTTAGAGAAATCACAGCTTACATATATAGAGAGAACAAAAAATAACAAAGAACAAAAGCCAAATCGATTTCGAAAATACATTTACATCGCAATTAGAAAATTATAAAAGATATCCAATATAATACAATACAATATGTGTATCGTGTGTGTGTAGTGACAAGAATCTATTGAGTATTTATAAAAGTTGGCATTACATTATGGTTCTTCGTCCAGTGTACCGCCACTTTCAAATGCAACACCCGTCAAGTAACTATGACGCTTTTCAGAATAAGTTTGAAATTAATCAGGTATCGTGAGAGGAGTGTGCACTGACAATCTGGATAGGCACTTTCGGCTCTTCAAGCCGTCATAGCGAAGGCGACTGCTGTCTACAAAATTTCTCAATGGCAGCAGTTGTTTCCATGCCGAAAAATAGAATAGAAGCGGCGCGTTTTTGTAGCGCTGTGTAACTGACCACTGCACTGGTAGAATGCAGGTTCGATTCCTACCTCAGGTTTTATGGAGACTTTTTTCTATTCATTTTTCATCACAATTTAATAGATTGAATATAACAAAAATAACAAAATAAATATATTAATATCATTTACATAAAACAGGTCACAAAGTACTCAAATGCCATAGTACTCACGTGAAAGAATAAATAAAATGTACTTTAGTACATACTCGTATATTTTAAAGTGGAGATATATAAAATTGCAACCTAAATTATAGCAACCAAGGAAAGGTAGGTCACAATTCACACGACATCTCCAAATAGATCTGTATTGATCGGAGACTGCGCCACAAAATACAATACAGTACTTTAGATACCAACATAGTGGTAGGCAGACTGATGATCTGCCGACTTGGCATGGGGTAATACCACCACAAACAATGGTACCACCCATCGAGTGATATAGCTTGAATTTGGTATAATGAAGAAAGTGTACACTTTCAACAAAGACCGTGCACATTCCTCTTCTTGAGCCGGCATAGCGAAGACTTCATTCTGCATGCCGAGCTACTATAAAGTTCCCGTTTAAAGCATAGAGAACAAAAAAAGCTCAAAACAGTGGACAGAGTTTGAAGGTCTCGAACAAGATACAATTAACTTCCTGCATTGCTTTGCTGTACGACATGCAGCTCCTATTATACATTATCCTATATCTTTCTGCGTCTTGCGCTGTTGACTGTAGGATTGCAAATGATATCTCGAGATGGTTTTCAATTTAGCATAGGTTTTTTCAAAGGTCACGCTTTCGTTAGCCAAACTTCGTTTCAAATTGAGCTCGATAGTTTCGGAAACGAGACAAACGTACAAACGTCCACCGTTTTTATACACAAAGCTACGTAAATTAATAGTACGATGGAAAATAACAAAACAAATTAACCCTGGAAATGTGGCCAACAATCGATTATTCATTTCACTATTGTAATCTGTAATATTGTCTATAGGGAAACATATTTTAATCATTTAAGTACAAAAACGATACATTTGGTTAAATTTAAAACATTTTTTATATACTTATCGTCTAGCATATACGCCATCTATTTGTTAACTACTATAATAAAGCTAGAGAGTTTGTTTGTATGTTTCTTTCTGTTTTATATGGCGTTATAACAATTTGCCAGTGTCAAAGTAAATATTTTTGCATCAAGTTAATAACATTGTGCATCACGAGTCATTCATTAATCACACCAAACAGTCAGGTCAAATCTCAGTCAAGTCAAAAATTATTCCAGTAAAGTGGTAGAATCTTTACTGAAACTTCCTAGGGAGTTTGGGAGGGAAAATGGAAACACAGGTTCTCTTCTTTTGAATTGTTTGCCCACACTCACGCACGTTCACGAACACTTAATGGTTAATAATCCACCATTATTACACATTAACACTCGAAGAAACACAAGTTTAGGAAAATAATTCAAGACAGACAACCTGACGTCTCAAGATGCCAAAACTCCTGTTTGTATGTTTGTACGTGACATTAAAAAGGAGAATGCCCATTCGCCTAAGAAAAATTGACCCCCCCTTTTCTCGAGTTTATTAATGATTTTTAGTTATATTTGTAGAAAAATAGATCTACTTCCTTTTTACCAATCAGTTTTAATTTTTTTCACCCGAGTTATTAAATAATTAGACTTTTTCTGATACAATATTTGAGGTTATTATTATTTTAAATGCTTTAATAATATAATTGATGATATCTGTTTTTTTATGTAATTAGACATTGTCTATTGATTGTAAAATGATGTGTTGATATATTGTAATTAAAATTAATTAATGAAAAAAACATTTCTGAAAAAAATTGAACCGACTTCTAAATAAAACACAAGGCACTAAAAAGTAAAAAAATAATTTTAATTGAGAGTACATACACACAATTTAATAAGCATAAACATGAATAGATGCCTATTATTATTTACACATTAATTGTCTACATTTTATTTAGCATATATCTGAAGTCGGTGCCAACCAAATATGAAACTCCGCATTGCTTGATTCTAGGTACATTACCAATCATAAAACATGTTTCAAATGCTTGCACCGACTTCAGATATATGCCAGATAAAATGCAGATAATTAATGTGTAAATAATAATAGGCATCTATTCATGTTTATGCTTATTAAATTGTGTGTATGTACTCTCAATTAAAATTATTTTTTTACTTTTTAGTGCCTTGTGTTTTATTTAGAAGTCGGTTCAATTTTTTTCAGAAATGTTTTTATTTTGTAATTTTTAGTTGTAACTGTTGATTGATTGTATGGATAAAATTCTAAACGCGCTGTTCAAATAAAATGTGATGAGTAGTGGGCTTATAGACAGACACTCTCAAGTCCTACCCGATAAAAAATGAATCATTAAAATCAATCGAAACATCCCCTAATTTTCCACCCTTAGAGATGGAATATTGTATTCCTTAAATGGGATCAATCCCGAAACGTGCTTTATCAAATAAAAAAAGAATCATAAAAATCGGTTCACTAATGGCGAAATAGCCCCTAATTTTCCACCCTTAAAGGTGGAATATTGTATTCCTTAAATGGGATCAATCCCGAAATGTACTTTATCAAACAAAAAAAGAATCATCAAAATCGGTTCACTAATGGCGAAATATCCCCTAATTTTCCACCCTTAAAGGTGGAATATTGTATTCCTTAAATGGGATCAATCCCGAAACGTACTTTATCAAACAAAAAAAGAATCATCAAAATCGGTTCACTAATGGCGAAATATCCCCTAATTTTCCACCCTTAAAGGTGGAATATTTTATTCCTTAAATGGGATCAATCCCGAAACGTACTTTGTCAAACAAAAAAAGAATCATCAAAATCGGTTCACGAATGGCGAAATATCCCCTAATTTTCCACCCTTAAAGGTGGAATATTTTATTCCTTAAATTGGACCAATCCCGAGATGTACTTTATCAAACAAAAAAAGAATCATCAAAATCGGTTCACTAATAGCGAAATATCCCCTAATTTTCCACCCTTAAGGTGGAATATTTTATTCCTTAAATGGGACCAATCCCGAGACGTACTTTATCCAACAAAAGAAAAATCATCGAAATAGGTTCACACACGGCGAAACATCCCCTAATTTTCCACCCTTAGAGATGGAATATTTTCTTCAAATTTAAAATTGACCAATCACGAGACATACTTTATCCAACAAAAGAAAAATCGTCGAAAAATCATCGAAATCAGTTCACAAACGGCGAAACATCCCCTAATTTTCCACCCTTAGAGATGGAATATTATCTTCAAATTGAAACGGGACCAATGCGGACATATACTCTGTCCAACAAAAAAAGAATCATCAAAATCGGTCCACAAACGGCGGAGATATGAGGGAACATCGCCACAAAAAAAAAAAAAAAAAAAAAAAAAAAAAAAAAATACACGACGAATAGATAACCTCCTCCTTTTGAAGTCGGTTAAAAAATAAGATATTATATAATTATAGAATATTGTTTTGTTAGCAAATTATTAGTGTCAAGTGGGCCCAAAAATGGGCATTCTCCTTTATTGTGGATGAAACGTCCACAACTCCCCCTCAAACGTCTCCAGTGGGACGCAGCTATTGACATCTTTATAAACCGTTCCCTATAGATGAGACGATATGTTTTGTCAAAATTTTAAGAGTGGTAGGCAGACTGATGATGGTTATTAGCCCAGTCTGCCGTGGTGGGGATAGTACCACCACTTTCGAATGTAACACACGTGAAGTGACCTTGTCGCGTTTCGGGAACAGTTTGAAAGTAGCCGGGTATAACGAGAGGTGTGTGAACTGTCTAACTAGATGGTACACATTCGTCTCTTCAAGCCGGCATAGCGGAGGCGACTAGTGGCAATAGCTGATTAATAATGAAAGGAATAAGCTTAGTTATTGGTAATATATATTTTTTTATTGTAGCTCGGCGTATGACACACTCCACTTGATGTAAAGCTAGAGTGCGGTCCACAATTGCTACTGCAGAGAAAACTACAAGCAGCAGTCGCCTCCGCGGTTCCAATAAATATTATATTAGCAACAGTATGTTGTAGTCAGTAAATTGAAATACGTAATAATAAGGGCATATATACCGAGCGCTGCGAGAATCCCGGCAGCCCAGAACACCTCGCCGCACAACGCGGGCAAAAACAGCAGGCCACCCATGCGGCTGCCGAATGAGTCTTGCAACGGATCCAACATTGTCACATAGCCTTGTTTACGCATCGGATTCGCGAAGAATATACCACCTGACAACAAATTGCCACAAAATATTACACATAGCTCGGCAGGTGACGACACTCCGCCTGATGTCAAGCTAGAGTGCGGTCCATGAACTGAAACAACTGCTACTACCATGGGCGGACTAAGGCCTAGGCCACATAGGCACGTGCCGAGGACCCGAAAATTAGGTTTTTACGAAACGTAAAGTATATATCATGACTGAAAAATAGGCCCGGAATTACAATGTTGCCTAGGGCCCGCTTTAGCCTTAGTCCACCACTGGCTACTACAGTCACCTCCGCTATGCCGGCCTGAGGAGACGAGCATGCACCATCTTGATTGACAGTGCACACTCCTCTCGCTATACCTGGCTACCTTCAAACTATTCCCGAAACGCGACAAGGTCACTTCACGGGTGTTACAATCGAAAGTGGTGGTACTACCCCAGGACGGCAGACTTGGGCTAATCCTACCACAGTTATAACGAGTGCATGTAGTAAATAGTGCTCATACCGAATACAAGTGACAACGCATATCCGAACGGCGCCTGACACCAAACCAGCCCTGATGTGTATATCGCCTCCGCTGTACCATTTATGTAACCTCCGCCCACCCATGTCGCTGTAACAATCATATACATTTTATTAAGTTCAATTAGTTTTTTTGCATATTCAAATGCTGTGATTCTTATTATTAATCTGTCTGAGTCTGAGGTGGGAATTGAACCCACAGCTTCCGCTTTGACCTAAACTACACAGCGCTCACGTGAACGCGACGAAATTTCTCTATCCTCGAATTGACCGAAATATTACTGGTTTTTTTTTTATTTCCTAATCTATTTATTAATAACTTATAAAGTATCGCAAAATGCGTTTTTACACAACGAAAATGAATAGATAGTTAATTCCTAAGCCTTTTTACATTAATACAATATCTCACATTTGAACAGTACATTCGTACAAAAGTTAGACTCTTTTTAATCTATATTTAAGTAACCCTCACTCTCAATCCCTCCCTCGCACCCTTCCACATCTCACGCAGCCTTTACATTACAAATCAGGTATACCCTATGAACAGTCCAGTATTTATAAAACAAATGGATACCAAATTGCTTTATAAAATATTAATAATCATTGCGTTCGGGACATCTACGCAACACAAGTTGTAATTATTACTATTAGGTAGCCAATCGCGATGGAGTTCGTAAATAAAGTATGCTAATTGCATATTGTTTTATACAAATTAATAATCTAAGAATTCTAGCGAAGACGCTAAACGTATTTAACAATTCATAATAATTTTACATCAATATATATTATACGTAATAAATAATGTATGAATAAAGTTTAGTGAAAATAATCGATATGCACGAGTTGTACGTAGTATTCGAGGTATCGAAGGGCGGATCATTGTTACGTAAAACTTCAATGCTATGGTATTTAAAATTGCTGCACTTCAATGCTCAATCAAGCCGGCATAGCTGTGACGACCAGCTGCTGGCAGATATTTCTCTGTAGCAGCAGTTGTTTCTGTTCATGGACCTCACACATCAGGCTCACTACGAAGACATAAAAGTTCACCTAAAACTATTAATATTATTTATACATTAAGATTATACTTATGTATATAATATAGGTAACATTAGAGCGTTCAATCAACTAATTGAAAGGGCAATGCAACAATAATAATAAAGGATTCATTCCAATAATTGAGGGCCGGTGATTCAACTCTCACCCGAGTCAGTTCGTAAACTATGGTCCTATTACGAATAGCATCGTATGGGTGTTGTATGAAATGTAGTAATATAAGATGATCTTACACACTTATAAGGATGTTAATTACAGTATACTTCTGTTAAAATATAAGAAAACTACTATTTTGTGTCACTTTTGAATCTTGAATTGCCGGCCCTTAAATAATAACGATATTTTTTCAAATTATTTTTACAGCGTATTAATTAATGAACTACTACATGTATAATGCATACAGTAACATGTGTTGATGTGTAGACGTGAATATGTCGAAAGGAAACGCGTGGGATGGTCATTCGTGCAAAACAACAGTACCTTTGCTACCAGCGTTTCATTATTTTCATTTTCAATCTAATCAAACTATTATTTGCTTTATTACAACTTTAATAATAAACGTATGTTATACATCAAAACTTTTTCTCGTACTTACTACAAGATTTACCGATCTTCTAAAAGATTATTTTTATGTAGGAATTCCTCACAAAGTTTTGATGAGGTTTATCCTCTCGTGAGATATATAATATGTTCAATAACAAAACAAGACTAACATTTAGAATCTCAATACAGACCGGTCATAGTGAATATTCCGACGAAAAGCCCGATGGACCTCCCCGCCAGCATGACCTCCTCCTCGGAATCATTTCCAGCCGGTTTCTTCCTGCCGGCCCAAATGCCGACGGCCAAAATCAACACATAGAATAATATTATTGATATCACACCCGCTATGTTGATCATCTTGAAGGACGAACCCACCACCACACCACACCACCTGATGACACATTTTTACAATATTATAACTTACTGAATTTCGTTTCTTTAATGCCTATACTAAGATAGGCATAGTGCTTAGTGCTCACTGAGCGACCAACATACATATAATATAGTTATGTTGGTTTGAACACGGGAGACCCGACCGTGAAGTCCGTCCTTTTGATGGTTATTAGCCCAGTCTGCCGTGTTGGGTTGGGTTGGGTACCACCACGACCGGGTATGACACCCGACAAATTACTTATTCGCGTTTCGGGATCAGTATGGAAGTAGTCAGGTATAACGGGAGACGACTGCTGGCTTTTTGTGTGATAGCGGTCGCCTCCGCCCGTGCACCTATTATATTATAGAGGATTTGACAACTACTTTGAAATGCCTGTTTCAGTGACAGGGCATGCCTTCATCATGAGCTTTATAATAATGGAAATTGATATACTCACTTATTACAATCGTGGTGTCACACACAAAATGCACTTTTTACAAAATATATAGATAATATTCTTATATGCTATTGATATGTATTATATATATTGATATGTATATATTTTCAGTGTTTTAGAGACAGCTATCACCCCACCTGAGTGATGTCTTTTGTGAAGGTGTATTTCTTGTTCTGAAACTTAGCCCCGACATTTACATAACACACTATCGTCTGACAGTCGGGAACACTCGCGGTTACGACATGCTGGCCGAGGAGGTCGTCAGGCGCTCCCGGGCGCGGTGTGAGCTGATCGATGCTGTGACGTCATCGAGGCTGACACCGCGCTTGCGTCCGCACTCACCCCGTACCACCTGATATAACACAAATATATACAGTGTACAATGCTGCCTCCATTCGCGCATAACATACACCGTCGTCGTTGCGAACGATCGATGTACGGCGTCGTTTTATGGTTAAAATGTTATCGTTTTTGTTAATAGTAAATGTTCACCTTTTCATTGAGAAATTGATTGATGGTGGTGTCGTGTGCGGTTTAGGCAATAACTGCTACTATGTTCTACTACAATGTATGTTTCACTTGTTTCAGGATATTGTTTAATATTTCATTGATTAGTGTCACGTGACGAGGAAACGGGAAACACATAAAAATAGATTCGTAATAATATCAGTGAGGGTAGATTAAAGGTCAACCTTTTGCAACCTTTGCTCTTCAAACGCGCACACATTCTCATCATTCTGACGTAGACGATGCCGTATTTAATCATTTGCAATTAGATATACTTGATGAATTTAAAAATAGCCCTTCTGTCATATAAAAACTATATGTAATGCGCTTACATCACAATCTGACACGAATTGTCATATTGTATTATGTCAATATATCAATAAATCGAAACGCACAAAAGTCAAGCATAATCTTATAAGAAATATTGGGATTATTAACAAAATTTACAAGTTATTCATTATTATAAATAATGCATGATACGGTAAATCTTTGATTACTATTACTGCTCACCCCTTTTTATTATGAAACAATTATTATATTATGTACTTATTATGTAAAGTTCTCTGAAAACCTTTTATTCAGATAAATTTCGAGAAAATACTGTATTTAATTTATTAAATTTATAGATAATTCGTCTGGCAAACGTATGGAAGACATGCAACAAAATAAGAGCGGCTGCATTCAGGGTCGGACTCAATCTATGGGATTGGTTCAGACCCTTGGACCCGGATGGAAACTCGCTTATATCTGGTATTCCACAGAAGAAAGTGATCGCGTGAATTGTATCATATTTATTAATTATATATCCCATTTATCAGAGAGTAAGTTCGTGTCGGTGCTCCGAGGTCCTCTCAGCTCCATAGTCGGCCTCTCTGACGAAGAAATAGTGCAGCTCGCCGACTACTTCCGCACACAGGACGGCAGGGTGTTCTATCATCAACTTTGCACACTAATACACGGAGAAGGTATTATCGATTACTTTCGATCGTTGTCTTCCTTCTAAACGACACTCGTGTCTACTGCGCACAGATTCCAAGCGTTCAGCCGAGCAGACGGCCGCGTCAATTCTGGAGACGTGTCCGCCGCCGCCGGAGCCGGAGTGTCACACGTTGGACAAATGGCAAACGAACAGACTGTGCATATTATTAGCGACGATAGCCGAACGGGAACTGCCTTTGGAGCCATATTTTCAAGATTACGAATTGGTTCGTTGTCATTCGTGTGTCACCATTTGTATGACATCATCATGCCCTAGTGGTATGGATTCACGATCAATTTTTTCGGTACCGATGTGATGCCAGATAGGCTACGAAAACCGATGACGGTCATCAGCCCGATCTACCGTGATCTACGTAGTACCAATTTCGAGTGTAACACCCGTCGGGTATAACGAGAAACGTGTGCCCTGTTTATCTGTCGTTCATGGACCGCACTCTGGCCCAATATGCCGAGGTATCATAAAAGTGTCATTCAAGGTCGCTAAGAACGATGGCCGTATAACGTTCGCACATTTCTCTCGCATACTAAACTTCATCGGCGTGCGAGTGTCCGCCGAAGATTTCAATTTGCTCGTGCGGAAGTTCATCAAGGACTCCTATACACTGGACTATGTCGCTTTCCTGGAGGCGGTGCAGGCCGTCAAGAGAGAAGGCATCAGAGGACTAGGACCTGTTAGTACACATTACACATTCTATCCGAAATGCTTACGAGGTTTGACCGCCCTTCTCTCCTAGTTGAAGCCCTTTATGCGTGGAACCCAAATCTAAATCTAAATATACATATATAAAATGTTAATGTTAGTACGTGTAGACAGGGTTTTCTCTATGACCACCGACTCCAATCTACTTCCCGTTGGGGTGGTAGATACCCCTTGGTCTCCTGGTGAAAGTAAGGGAGTTTGGTCGCGGTGGGTGGAAGAGGGTGGTTGTGGGCGGCGGAAATCTCAAAAAATGTATATCTGTCTTTTTCTAACTCATGACAACATCCAAAGAGTTCTAAAAACTTCAAGAATGATCTAGAAAGTTCCAAAACGTTATCAACTGCTAAAATCGATATAGAATGTTCTAGAAAGTCCTACAAATTTCTAAAAAGATCTAAAACGTTCCCGAGCAACGCCGGGTTTCGTTGCTAGTAATGAATAAAAATCAACTTCTCAAAAAGGACATCATAATCTTATAGTAACCTAACTGCGTTCCTGTTTCTAGCGTCAATTATATTGTATACCTAGTACTTAATATATTGTTTTATAATGATAACTCGGGCAGGACTACCAAAATCCTTCAGCGATAATAAACACGCAACCGCCGAAGTTGTCTCGGCCAGAGATCGATGCAAATATTCCGACGTCGCGTCTCGGCGGCCGCAATATGGCATTCCATCCGGTGTTGGAGGCGCCGAAGCCGAGGAGGGATGTCGTCGAGATGATGCTGAGAGTGCAAGAGTTTGTTATGCAGAGACGTATAAGGGTGTCCGAATTTTTTAGAGTGAGTATTGAGCCTGGTATTTACGACAAAATATAATCGCATTTCTTCGGCATAAACGAAATTCGATTCGATTCGGCAAGCAAATATAATTGTTAAATACTGATAGTCGTTAGTCCAGTGTGCCATTCTGAAGAAGTACTGCAACACCCGTGAAGTTATCTAGCCAACTTGGAAGGAGACAGGTTGTGTACATCCGTTGTCCACAATACGGCCAATGGAATGTTTACATGCACATTTCTCTATAGTAGCAGTTGTTTCCGTTCATGGACCGCACTCTAGCTTAACATCAGGCGGAGTGTTGTCATACGATTTGCAAAAATATATTAGGGTTGTCACATAATTGTAATTTTTATCTTTGTCTTCTATTTGATATACAATGAATGTTCTCGTGCAGGATCACGATCGTTTGAACTGCGGTCGCATTGCACCACGAGACTTCCTCCGCACTCTAGATACGATCGGATTGTCGTCGGTGCTCAGCCCCGGTGAGATGGTCTGCGTCATCGATCATTACAGAGACCCCAATGATCATGATAAAGTATGCTGGAGAACGTTCGAAGATGATTGCGATCAAGGTCAGTGATCGAGTTTGAAAGTCAACAGCCAGGTACAACGAGGGGAGTGTGCGCTGTGCACGTCGAGCCGGCATAGAGGATAACATCAGGTCATATACAGAGCTATAATAATAATTCTACATTGCAGTATTTACAACTAAGGAATTAGAAAAGCATCCCACTCATGTACCCGGTCAATTAGCGGACGTTATCAGGAACATGACCCCATTGGGCACCGCCAACGAAGCGGGTGATGTCGACATAAGGGACGCGATCGCGAGAATCAAATTGAAACTTAACGAGAAATCCATCGACTTGAGGGTTTCCTTCAGAGATCATGATAAGTTAGTATTTCTTCAAATATTAAAATCATATGTTGCTTCGTTTGATGTGTTATTGTGATGCGTGCAGGTCTAACAACGGCCACGTGACCCGCTCGGAGGCACAACGCGTACTCGGACAGTTAGGAACGACGCCGCCCGAACATCTCGCAGCACTCGAAACAAAATTTAATGACAATAATGGTTTTAATTATGTGGCACTACTCAAAGAGGTAACAGCATTGTAACCATTTAATTACAATAATTATGAAAAGAACATATTGTTAAGTTATTATAGGGAATATTACATTTATTAGATTTGCTCGTGTAATGGTTACACACGAGCCACCGGTCATAATCCTGAAAGACCACTATGTACACTCCCTAATATGTTTATTAGATTGACGACATGCCGCAAACGACAGCGGAGGCGCCGACGCCGCACACCGCCGCGCACAGCCCCGTTAGACCGCACGAGACAGACATCGTGCTAATACTGGCCAAAATTAAAGGAAAGGTATTTGTAAAAACAATTTGTATTTTTTATTAAATAAATAATTTTATTGATACATCATTGAAACGAGCCTTATGGGCCTCTCGATTCGCGCCTGCGTAGTACGCGCCGACACCGGCCGAAACGCCTGAAAATTTCTAAATACTTGCAGATCGTCCGCGAGGGCGTGAGACCGCTCGAGTTTCTCCGACAGCACGACGCGAACAACGAGTGCGTCATACCGCGAGCAGATTTCTATCGCGGTCTCGCTTGCACGGGCCTCTCGCTAACGCCGACGGAAATGGAGACACTCATGGACGTGTTAGTCTCTGAGCTTCGTGCCTTTGCAAAATTTAATATATTCGATCGCATTATTACAAAAATTACAGTTTCGCCGCGCCGGGACGCCGCCGTTACATCGAGTACTCGAAGTTCTGCGAGACGGTCGGAGAGGCGCTGACGCAAGGCGGATTGGAGAGAGCGCCGCTGTTGGAGCCGATACCGCACTTACCGACGGCAGACTCGCCCGTCAACTTCCTCAACTTCGAGGAAAGGAGCATCATGTCCGGAGCGATGCAGAAACTCGCAAAGTACCCCGACCAAATATCCAATATACTCGAAATCTTCAAGGTGACCGACATTCTATATGCAGTTCATTAATTATAAACAAGATTCTCGTTCACAATGTCCGCGCTCCATGCAGGACATGGACTCGGCGAAGTGCGGCAGCGTGTCGAGGCTGGGCGTTGAGAAGGCGTTGTGTCGACGAGATTTGCTGCATTTACTATCATCCAGGGAGAGAGACGTACTGTGCAAATGTTTCGGATGCGGCAACGACGGAGAGGTGAGCGGCTCGCATCGATCGATACGTATTATTTATTACGCGGCGACGTTAACTCCACACGACCTCGTTCACTTCGCAGATAAACTACAGAAACCTATGCAAAGCCCTAGACGTGATCTTCGCCACTTCGCGAAGGCAGCCATGCTGATATTCACCTCATTACAATATATGTGACAATAAAACGATGCAATGTATTATTTACATAATTATATTTAATTAGATATACATGGCCGTATATCATCGCAACGGTTTGTTCATGTCCGATCACTTACACGCTAAATAATGTTCATCCCGACTTACAACACTGGAAGTATTCAACATATTCACTTACTATTTAAACAACATGATTATTTCGGACTCGACATACAAAAATACTAATTCCACATACATTCACGCAACGCACGCACGCCCGCACGCACGCACGCACGCACACGCACGCACACGCACGCACGCACATACACACTGACTCGTTCGCTGAACAAACAACACAACAATGTCGACCGACAACACTTCGAATACATTCAATTATATAAAAAAAACTTTCAATCTATATTAGCAGCGGTAATACTCGATGAAGTATTCATTATAACACACGGACTACGTGGACGCGCGTCTCTCTTATGTCCTAGGGTGGAATGCAGCCGGCATAGCGGGGGTCAGTAGGGCTGATGACGCTGATTGGTCCGTTGGCCGCCACCCCCGCGCTGCTTGCCGCCCCCGCCGCTGTAACCGCCACTGGCCGCTGAAACACACACACCCACGATCGGCCCCGAAACTCTAGTGACGCGACACCACACCACATTTCAGGGAATCTGGTTACCAACGGCCGAGGAAGCATCGCGAGTTAGTGACGATTTCGAGAAATGCGATGTGTCTCATTAGATGATCGGTACATAATGAGTGAGCGCAGTACCTTTCCCGCGTGGAGCCGTTCTCGCACCGTAGCCGCCCTCGTATCCACCGTAACCGCCGTAGTCTGAGCAACAAACCACCGTTACAATCAGCCGTGTACTTTGACAGTCGTGGGATGCGGAGGAGGAAGGGTGTATATATGGAAACACATCGGTTTTTCTGTAACAGTGCTTTATTTATTAAAGCTTCATCATATATCTTTATCACTTTCACAATGTCTCTCCATATATTACCCCAATTCCCAGATGTAGCACGCGTCCGTCTTCACGCGTCCGTGCTACATATGCCAATAGTGGTATTACAAACTATATAAGAACAAACATGGAGTCGCTAACTACGTCCGCGCTCACTGTGAAACTAATAAAAACAATCTGTGCATGGTGAAGCCGAATGTTATATACGACGACGACGCGCGGACCTCCTTTCCATTACAATACAAAAATAAATATTCTCTACACGCTACGTATACCTATACCTAAAGAGCTATTCTATGTCCCGAACGCGGACGGAGACGCTCCGGCGTGGCGGCCGACGATGCAGCGAAATCTCATTTGACACTCGAAAACTAGAAAACACGAGCATCGGCCGCGACGCGGAGCTACTGCGTCTCGGAGCATGGCGACAGTACCGCGCCGCCGAACACACAACGACGACGCGGCATTCGGGAGAAGCGAGATCATATAATAGCGACTAACACTAGGCATGGCGGCGCAGGAGTGTCCGCCGTAACTAACATGAGACGTCAGCCGGCTAGTGGTGCTGTTTGCCGCGTTTACCGTAGTTGGGGTAGCCGGAGTAGTCGTAGCCGCCGTAGCCGCCGTAACCGTCGTAACCGTAGCCGCCGTAACCGTATCCGTCGTAGCCGCCGCCGTAACCGCCCTGCCCGTAGCCGTAGCCGTACTGCGAGCCCCAACCCTGCCCGTAGCCGCGTCCGCGTCCCCCTCGCGCGCCCCGACCTCTCCCCCGAGCGCCAGGCCCGCCGGGAGTCTCCGGCTTCGGCGTCGCGCGCTTCACGTCCACCTGTACACGCGAACACCGTGACCACCGGCACGCACACACGAGCGCAAAGACGCACCCGCACCCATACATACCTCTTTGCCGCCGATCATCTGTTTCGGGGTCTTCAGCAGTTCATTCACCACTTGTTCGGACTCGAATGTGATGAAGCAGAATCCTTTTCTTTGGTTCTTAGTCTTATCGAACGGCATCTCCACATCCATGATCTGAACATAAGACAATTATTAATTCCCTGTTTAATGCGTGTCAGTACACAATGTTATAGCAGGTGAGTGTCGTCAGTGGCCCGGAGTTCTCTGCAGCGGCAGTAAGATGACTTTATAATCTCACCAACACCGGTATTTTCATCATAATATGCATAACATGCATCACTAACAATATTTAATGATGGACTGATGATAATAAAAACATCATCCTACAAAACTCACCGTGCCGAAGTTTGAAAAGAAACTTCGTATTTCATCATCGGACGTCTCTGTGCTCAGTCCGCCGACGAAAATTTTTCCATGTCTGGCCTTGGCCTTTTTGGGATCCACCTTCTTGTCGTTGATGGTATGTTCTCCGGCAGCCATCACCTTGTCTATGGACTCCGGATTTTTGAACACTATGAAGGCAAATCCGCGCGATCTGCCCGTGTTGGGGTCAGTCTTCACATTGATACTATCTATTTCACCATATGCACCAAAGTGATCACGCAACTCCTCTGTAAAAATGTTCGTGTATAAACGGGCGCGCGCACAATGCCTATGCTACACTCCTGTGACCTCAGTAGTGGCTCAGTGTGTTTGGTATCAGTGTCTTCAATGATTATTCAGAAGCAGAACTGTATGGTCATCATGGACGCGTTATAATAGGTTATGTTAATAATAAATGATATTACTCACTGTCTGTGGTCGCCCAGCTCAAACCTCCGACAAACAGTTTTCTGTAAATGTGAGTAAACAAACATTAGATATGATGATAGCCGCGCATGCGCACGTGAGTGTCTCGAATGCTCAATTACTTAAATTACAAATTTACAACTAATGCAGTACTTGTTTACAGTACTTTACAGCTACTTTAATCAAAAACAAACTCCAAGCACTGCGGCAAAACAAAAACATCAGAACCTGAAAGTTACCATTGACCGAACACTGCAAATTTAATATTACAATATACAACGAAATGTTATAGTGAAAGTTAAAAGGCCCAAAGTGAGGTGGCCGAGACAACGAGGGAGGTTACTTTTTGTGAGCCCGTGGACACATGGTACCCATGGCGCTGCTGCGGCGGCTGCTTCGGCGGCGCGGGCTCACTCCTGCAGACATACACACAGTTAGTGACCTCCTCAGCCGCCAGCCCACAAATACCTACTCGCCCTCTACCCTCAGCCCTAGAACTGGCTATACAGCTACATTTTATTAACAATTTTGAATAATGCGCAACGATCGAAATGGATGTAAAAGCCGATACATTGATCTGCCGGAACGCCGCCATTTTGGCGGCGGCCGTTGTACTGGAATAAAGAATGATTCAGCAAACTAAAATTTTTAAAAAAGTTACATTAATCAATCATATTATTATAATTAAAACCATTATTAAATTCACACTGCTCTAAATTAACTTATAAATACAGATCGAAACTGTACCTGTCGTCGTCGCGGCCCGGCGCTTCGGCACTACTATTTTCTTGCTGATCACCACCACCGTTTTCTGAATTCCCGTTTAATTGGGTTTCAGTAATATCTTGGGCAAAATTATCGTTATTTGCCATGACTTATTACTATTCATAAATTTAGATAAAACTAAAACTAAGGTCCACGCGCGACCTTCAACACCGAAATGCCAAATGCGAAAGAGGAAGGAAGCGTACGATGAGTCGGCGCAGAGATGTTAAGTTTGGTCAAATTATGTTGGTAGCATTGGTAGGGACGCGCTTTTTTTTGCAATTATTTTCCCTCCATAAACTATTTCAACCAATCAGCGACAAGAGCTCAATTCACAGCAACGGCAACAAGGTAGGGTTATTGACATCGATAAAGACAACTATACGCACATAACATTAGTTAGACAGAAACAACAATCAAGCGTCAGCTAGTTGATCGATATTTGCGCCAACCATCATGCATAAATAAATTCCATTCTATGCACATATAAACAAATAGGTTCTTTATCTATGCAACTAAAGATGAACATGCTTTTAGGAAAATAAAAGAAATACACATGTTGCATATTTTTTAATTGGAACATTTGTTGGCAAACCTAGCTATTATATTTTTATTTTACCACGTTTTATCAATATCAAAATAGGTTCGAAAAAGTTTATAAAAAAACCCGCATTTTTATTGCCAGGTTTGTTTGCAAACCTAACTGTGATATTTATCACGTTTTATCAATAATACCACGCAAAACGACAAAGGTCTAAATATTACCACGCTATAAGAATAGCGTTCAATTATTTGCAGGTAGCGGGCTTGGCAGGTAAATAATATTATTTCAGACAGATTTATTTGATTGAAGAATATTTTATTAATGTGAATAATACATTATTTTTATTCAATATTGTATTGTTAATCAATGGGTTAATTAATTATACTCAGAGTTCGTAAAAATCCATATTTATAATAAGAAAAATAAACGTTCAAAGGGCCAAATACAAGTTGATATTTGCGCGTCACCTGCGTAAAGTAAGAACTCTCTATCAATCAGACAATATTATTTTGACCGTGGAGTTCAAATGAAGCGGTCCTATGGGTGGAGACTTACTTTTAGCCGTGGGAGCGTATAACTCATACCCTGAGATCGTTTTATTTGATTTTTTATTACCTCGGCAGTCAAAATAACATCGTCTAGTCTTACGATTTTTCTTTTGCTAAGTGGGTATGCTGTAATCCATGTGATCCTTCCTAACAAATACTAACAGATAAAATATGCATAATATCACTTATCGATTTAATTTTACGTTGATAAAATTTTATTAAATAATGTTTAAAAAAGTGTAGGTATAAAATAAATAAAATCTCACATTTATATGATTCATAAAATACCTTATATCATTGTTACTATCGTTGTTTTTTATTTTACTGTCGCGTGTCGTGGGTATTATTATTTACTTGAAGTGACTCGAGACAGACTCGATAATATTAGACTATTAATGTGTTTATTAAAATTAATGTGTTAGAAAAAATAACAATGTCATTTTCAATAAATTCAGAAATTATTATTATTTTTGTGCTTTAAGAACTCGATAATTTTTTCATTTGTAACACCTTTGAAAAACTGACACCGACCGAACGGTGAGCTAGCTCTTTTCTGTTTTCCAGTATTATTTATCGTGGAAATAAGTGATTATATATATAATTTGTAGGATAATAGACCAATTTCATGCCTGTATTGTGCTGAGGTAAGATATTATACGTTTTGCCAATGAACACAAAAATGGAGATTGATTATTTCGTTATTCGGCAGGCCAATTTCTTTTAAAGGTTAATTCCGTGTTAATTGTAGAAATTGTGTTTTAAAATGCGTCGTTTACGCTCATTAGTTTTGGTTGTAAATTATTTTGTATAGTCGCTGACTACGCATTATATTTACGGAATGATGTGGAAAGCAGACGGAGCCGTAATCGCCATGCGTCCTGCCGCTTTCGTTCTGGTGACATCGGTATTTTACATTCGAGTGTATTGTATCGTTGCTTATCTCGATACACGGGTTGTCATTTAGGTTTAGCCGCACGTAGGATTTTTTTATATATAGATGTCAGCTTGAGTCGGACATGAACAAAATGTATAACGAAATCACTTTCACTTCTCGCGAAACACTTACTTTTTCATTACACTAATTAAAATATAACAAATTAAAACAATTTAGAAACACATAAAAATCCATGACTACTTTTTTGAATGTACTGCAAAGTAATGTAAATAGACCAATCAAATAGTAACGCACGACTTTCCACCAATAAAAATCATTGGTTTTGTGACATACTGCAGAATGATGTAAGTGGACCAATCAAATGGTAGCGCATGCAATTATTTACTTTTAAGACTGTTTAGGCACAGGTTTTTGTGTCTAAGCTTTATAATGATTTTTTATAATACAGGGTGTCCCGTAAGTAGTGGTGTCAACGATATTTTACAGATAGAGGGGTTCAATATCTAGAATATAATTTGGTGATTTTTTTTTATACCTTCTGGTTTAAAAGTTATGACATTTTTAAAGAATTATCATTTTTTCCCCCGTTTTACCACAAACTAATGTTATAAAAATTTGTTTACAATTATTTTCACTAATATTTTTATTTAAGTGGGTTGAGAAAACACAGGGCTTTCTAATTAAAATATAATTTGTAACCAATTAATAACCATGATTAAATAAAAAATTAAAATCTAAACAAGATTTAATTTATAAAATTTTAAGCAAAATATTTAAACGAAGCTGGTGTAAAAAAATAGTATGTAAGGTTACGGGACCATTATTTTAAAAATATCTACAATTCACAGGGATTCTAAAAACGTATAATAATGTTTACTATCATTTTAATTACAATGTTTTTTCGACAGAAATACAACAAATGGGCGTCGATTTTTAATAATGCATTCCGATAATAGGACGGATTTTAAGAATTCTTACAGTCGGAAATTTGCACTTTTTCACGTCTTAACCTACTGTAAGATACTAACTGCTTGTAGTTCCAATCTTTTTTCATTTCGGTTCCTTAATTTGACTTTAGGGATGTTCAAAGAGGGGTAGGCAGACTGACGCCTGTTTCCACTGATACTTCATTCAGAGATTACGTACCTTAAGTACATTAGGCAGAGTGTAATCACATGCCGGACTACTATTAAAACAAAGATTATTAAGTAAATTATGGTGTTATTTTTTTAAATTGTAGCTCGGCATGTGATAACACTCCGCCTGATGTAAAGCTAGAGTGCGGTCCATGAATGGAAACAACTGCTACTACAGAGAAACCTGTACGGGTAGCAGTCGCCTCTACTATGCCGGCTTGAGGAGACGAGCATGTACCATCTTAGATTGACAGCGCACACTCCTCTCGTTATACCTGGCTACTTTTAAACTATTCCCGAAACGCGACAAAGTCACTTCACGGGTGTTACATTAGAAAATGGTGGTACTACCCCAGGATGGCAGACTGGACAAATAACCATCATCAGTCTGCTGTTGTTAACTTTAAAGAAGCTGTTTATGAGACATGTAATAATAATGAATATGAACTACGCCAAAAATTGAATATCGTGTCCGAAAGAATTAAAAATAATCAAAGAGCCCTAGGAAATATCAGGAGAATCTTTATTAGAAGATGTCGGGTATGCATTAGAGTTAGAGGGAGACATTTTGAGCATTTACTTTAATAAATTATTTTCTTATCCGTATCTATTTACATTGGTTTTATTGGAATTCGCATAAGGTAATAATGAAATTTCTTCAACAAATAGCACTTTTTTTGCTAGTTTGACTTTGAAAAATTACTTTAATTAAAACGACAGTGAACATTATTATACGTTTTTAGAGTCCGTGTGAATTGCAGATATTTTTAAAATAATGGTCCCGTAACCTTACATACAATTTTTTTACACCAGCTTCGTTTAAATATTTTGCTTCAAATTTTATAAATTAAATCTTGTTTAGATTTTAATTTTTTATTTAATCATGGTTATTAATTGGTTACAAATTATATTTTAATTAGAAAGCCCTGTGTTTTCTCAACCTACTTAAATAAAAATATTAGTGAAAATAATTGTAAACAAATTTTTATAACATTAGTTTGTGGTAAAACGGGGGAAAAAAAGATAATTCTTTAAAAATGTCATAACTTTTAAACCAGAAGGTATAAAAAAAAATCACCAAATTATATTCTAGATATTGAACCCCTCTATCTGTAAAATACCGTTGACACCACTACTTACGGGACACCCTGTATAATAAAGCGTTATTTAGATTCGTTTTATGTAATTTTGTGAATTGTGATTTTGTGTGTGTGTGTGTGAATTCTGACGACTTGTATCTTATTTTTTGATTTCTACTATATTTATTCAATCCTTTTGCTCATAATTTTTGAGTTCTTTTTCGTTTTATATGGCATTATAACTATCCATTTAATACAAGAGCCGAGCGAAGCGAGGCGATTGCCACCCAGAAATCCTTCCACCCGCTACGAATAGGTTAGGTTCAGGTTTGTATCCATTTAATACAAGAGCCGAGCGAAGCGAGGCGATTGCCACCCGGAAATCCTTCCACCCGCTACGAATAGGTTAGGTTAGGTTCAGGTTTGTATCCATTTAATGCAAGAGCCGAGCGAAGCGAGGCGATTGCCACCCGGAAATCCTTCCACCCGCTACGAATAGGTTAGGTTAGGTTCAGGTTTGTATCCATTTAATTCAAGAGCCGAGCGAAGCGAGGCGATTGCCACCCGGAAATCCTTCCACCCGCTACGAATAGGTTAGGTTAGGTTCAGGTTTGTATCCATTTAATACAAGAGCCGAGCGAAGCGAGGCGATTGCCACCCGGAAATCCTTCCACCCGCTACGAATAGGTTAGGTTAGGTCCAGGTTTGTATCCATTTAATACAAGAGCCGAGCGAAGCGAGGCGATTGCCACCCGGAAATCCTTCCACCCGCTACGAATAGGTTAGGTTAGGTTCAGGTTTGTATCCATTTAATACAAGAGCCGAGCGAAGCGAGGCGATTGCCACCCGGAAATCCTTCCACCCGCTACGAATAGGTTAGGTTAGGTTCAGGTTTGTATCCATTTAATACAAGAGCCGAGCGAAGCGAGGCGATTGCCACCCGGAAATCCTTCCACCCGCTACGAATAGGTTAGGTTAGGTTCAGGTTTGTATTCATTTAATACAAGAGCCGAGCGAAGCGAGGCGATTGCCACCCAGAAATCCTTCCACCCGCTACGAATAGGTTAGGTTAGGTTCAGGTTTGTATCCATTTAATACAAGAGCCGAGCGAAGCGAGGCGATTGCCACCCAGAAATCCTTCCACCCGCTACGAATAGGTTAGGTTCAGGTTTGTATCCATTTAATACAAGAGCCGAGCGAAGCGAGGCGATTGCCACCCGGAAATCCTTCCACCCGCTACGAATAGGTTAGGTTAGGTTCAGGTTTGTATCCATTTAATGCAAGAGCCGAGCGAAGCGAGGCGATTGCCACCCGGAAATCCTTCCACCCGCTACGAATAGGTTAGGTTAGGTTCAGGTTTGTATCCATTTAATACAAGAGCCGAGCGAAGCGAGGCGATTGCCACCCGGAAATCCTTCCACCCGCTACGAATAGGTTAGGTTAGGTTCAGGTTTGTATCCATTTAATGCAAGAGCCGAGCGAAGCGAGGCGATTGCCACCCGGAAATCCTTCCACCCGCTACGAATAGGTTAGGTTAGGTTCAGGTTTGTATCCATTTAATACAAGAGCCGAGCGAAGCGAGGCGATTGCCACCCGGAAATCCTTCCACCCGCTACGAATAGGTTAGGTTAGGTTCAGGTTTGTATCCATTTAATACAAGAGCCGAGCGAAGCGAGGCGATTGCCACCCGGAAATCCTTCCACCCGCTACGAATAGGTTAGGTTAGGTTCAGGTTTGTATTCATTTAATACAAGAGCCGAGCGAAGCGAGGCGATTGCCACCCAGAAATCCTTCCACCCGCTACGAATAGGTTAGGTTAGGTTCAGGTTTGTATCCATTTAATACAAGAGCCGAGCGAAGCGAGGCGATTGCCACCCGGAAATCCTTCCACCCGCTACGAATAGGTTAGGTTAGGTTCAGGTTTGTATCCATTTAATGCAAGAGCCGAGCGAAGCGAGGCGATTGCCACCCGGAAATCCTTCCACCCGCTACGAATAGGTTAGGTTAGGTTCAGGTTTGTATCCATTTAATTCAAGAGCCGAGCGAAGCGAGGCGATTGCCACCCGGAAATCCTTCCACCCGCTACGAATAGGTTAGGTTAGGTTCAGGTTTGTATCCATTTAATACAAGAGCCGAGCGAAGCGAGGCGATTGCCACCCGGAAATCCTTCCACCCGCTACGAATAGGTTAGGTTAGGTCCAGGTTTGTATCCATTTAATACAAGAGCCGAGCGAAGCGAGGCGATTGCCACCCGGAAATCCTTCCACCCGCTACGAATAGGTTAGGTTAGGTTCAGGTTTGTATCCATTTAATACAAGAGCCGAGCGAAGCGAGGCGATTGCCACCCGGAAATCCTTCCACCCGCTACGAATAGGTTAGGTTAGGTTCAGGTTTGTATCCATTTAATACAAGAGCCGAGCGAAGCGAGGCGATTGCCACCCGGAAATCCTTCCACCCGCTACGAATAGGTTAGGTTAGGTTCAGGTTTGTATCCATTTAATACAAGAGCCGAGCGAAGCGAGGCGATTGCCACCCGGAAATCCTTCCACCCGCTACGAATAGGTTAGGTTAGGTTCAGGTTTGTATTCATTTAATACAAGAGCCGAGCGAAGCGAGGCGATTGCCACCCAGAAATCCTTCCACCCGCTACGAATAGGTTAGGTTAGGTTCAGGTTTGTATCCATTTAATACAAGAGCCGAGCGAAGCGAGGCGATTGCCACCCGGAAATCCTTCCACCCGCTACGAATAGGTTAGGTTAGGTTCAGGTTTGTATCCATTTAATGCAAGAGCCGAGCGAAGCGAGGCGATTGCCACCCGGAAATCCTTCCACCCGCTACGAATAGGTTAGGTTAGGTTCAGGTTTGTATCCATTTAATTCAAGAGCCGAGCGAAGCGAGGCGATTGCCACCCGGAAATCCTTCCACCCGCTACGAATAGGTTAGGTTAGGTCCAGGTTTGTATCCATTTAATACAAGAGCCGAGCGAAGCGAGGCGATTGCCACCCGGAAATCCTTCCACCCGCTACGAATAGGTTAGGTTAGGTTCAGGTTTGTATCCATTTAATGCAAGAGCCGAGCGAAGCGAGGCGATTGCCACCCGGAAATCCTTCCACCCGCTACGAATAGGTTAGGTTAGGTTCAGGTTTGTATCCATTTAATTCAAGAGCCGAGCGAAGCGAGGCGATTGCCACCCGGAAATCCTTCCACCCGCTACGAATAGGTTAGGTTAGGTTCAGGTTTGTATCCATTTAATACAAGAGCCGAGCGAAGCGAGGCGATTGCCACCCGGAAATCCTTCCACCCGCTACGAATAGGTTAGGTTAGGTCCAGGTTTGTATCCATTTAATACAAGAGCCGAGCGAAGCGAGGCGATTGCCACCCGGAAATCCTTCCATCCGCTACGAATAGGTTAGGCTAATGATTGTATCCATTCAAGGCAAGAGCGAAGCGATTGCCTTGCTGAAATTCTATTACACGTGATAAATTGGTTAGGTTAGGTTTTTTAAATGCTGTATATTTCGATATCTCTGCCTTGAACAAAATTGTAATATAAAAAATAGATTCTTCTTATTCATTTCATTAAAGGTTAGTTTTTAAAAATTTTGAAGTTACATATTTCAGTAAATAAGTGGTGGGGGGTGAGGGAATATGAAGGTTAAATTCTTCCGCCCTTCTCAAATTTATACTGTAAATGTCAGATTTTGAGGTTAGTTTTTTTGAAAATTAAAAGTGCTATATTTCAGTAACCAGACATCGTATAGGGGTAGAAGTGGTACTGAAGGGTAGAATACATTCCCCCCTTCCCCCTCACCCCCTACTCCCGCCTCCATACGTGCGGCAAAACCCAAATGGAGATCTAAAATCGCCGCGATTTGGGGTATTTCAAAGTGTTATATTTCAGTAACCAGACATCGTATAGGGGTATAAGTGGTACTGAAGGGTAGAATACATTCCCCTCTTCCCCCTCCCTCCCCCCCTCCCCCCGCCACCCCCTCCATATGTGCGGCAAAACCCAAAAGGATATCCCGATACACACAAATATTAGATTGTTAATAGTGTGAGTTATGCAAATATTATAAAACTATTGTACCTACTGTTGCGGTGGTGAATGCCTAACCATATTATTGTTATAATTATTATTAATAGTAGTACATGGCACTCGATAAGTCTCGTAGTATAAGTTTGAAATTAATGCTTATTATATCAGTAATGAATGTCGGGTTTGTACAATTTCATAACATATTGCTTGTGTTTCAGTGTGCGGGTGGTTAGTGAAGTGATGGTCATGGAGGCGTGCCCATCCCCACAGAGCGTCGGTCGTGAGTTTGTCCGCCAATACTACACACTCCTCAACACTGCACCCATACATCTACACAGGTACATTTAACATTTCATTAAATTCTTGAAATTATAAAGTATACCATTCCAATCACACAATATTAGACCGTAAGAGCGGTCGGCAGTGCGATGATGATGGTCATGAGAGTGTGCACTTTCAACCTGTAAATTCAAGCGAGTCTGGTGGAGGCGACCGTTGCAGACGTCTTTGCACTCGTAACTCAAGATCGAGTGACCAAAACAAGAAAATTGACTTTGTATCTTCCAGTCTACATTGATGACATTGTTTGTTTCATGGAGTATGTATAATATTACAGGTTTTACAACAATCAATCGTCATTTGTCCACGGTGGTCTGGACGCTCCCAATCGGGAGTCTCTGCCTGCCATTGGACAAAAACAAATACACAACCGCATTGAACAGCTGAACTTTCATGATTGTCATGCCAAGATCAGTCAGGTGAGTTGATGTGCACAAATACACTCCCTTCCATTGTGAACAATTTAAAACTCAGAAACATTTGTTTGTGTTCATATAGTGTGTTAAGTTAGGTTTATCACAAACATGTTTTATTCTGATTTTATGAGAATTGATATAGCATTAATTTTAATAAATGTTGCTGTGATTTTGTAATATTGTAGTTTTTAAAACATCAAATTTCGATTTTGTTTAAAACATTCTGCTTACCTACCTTTTTCAAATTCATCATATTCAGTGTCGAAAAGAGGCACAGTGGTGGTACTAACCCAGAACGGCAGACTGTACTAATAAATTAACCATCAACAGTCTGTCTACGACTCTTAAATTGTATGTCTATCTAAACCAAAGTCTCACGATTGCTTAAAACTGATCTATTATTTTGGACCCCCATTTTTTCTCGTGACATGCACCCCTGGGGGTCCATATAGACCTCTTTGGAAATAGGATTAAAATATAATAATAAAATAAATGTGACCATTATGACTGAACATAAAATAATGTTAAAAACACTGGCCCTCATATTCCATATTTGTTTGAAGATATAGTCAATATAATACATATTATCAGGTGGATGCTCAGGCCACTCTCGGCAACGGGGTGGTGGTGCAAGTGACCGGGGAGCTCAGCAATGGTGGTGCTCCTATGAGAAGATTCACACAGACGTTTGTGTTGGGGGCTCAGGCACCAAAGAAGTACTATGTCCATAATGACATCTTCCGTTATCAGGTATGCTCTGCCTTGACGCAGTGTGTTTGTGCATCAAAGAACTCCCGGTTTCACATATTGCTCATGTATGATGTCTGTCACAAATGAGGCAATTTATAAAAAACCTTATTACAATACTAAATCTCCATAAACGACTACTTAAAACAATATTTCCATAAAACATAAAAGGAATCAATGAAATATTCAAATACTGTAAAATTGCCTATTCCGTACAAAATTGTTCTATCAACAGTAACTGAACAAACTGACAATTATAATATTTTACCAACAAATGCACAAAATGCATGTATTTTAAAAAAGTAAAAAAAGACTAATGTTTTTCTTAAAAATGTAGATGTGGAGTTATAGTTGTTGATTGTGCTACAAATATGAGTGCGTAAGTTGCACCTAACTCCAGTGTCTATTATATAATCAACATTTTATTAATGATAACTATAGTTTTATGTACCAGGCGAGAATTAATATCTAATAGAAGTGATCTCTGATAATGATTTTCGATTGAGCATATGTTTAAAGTTCTTTGGAACATGTTTTGTGTAATTGAACCTTGAATTTGCTCTGTTTTTCAGGACATTGTGTTCACAGAGGAGGAGAGTTCGACTGACAATCGTAGTGAACAGGAACAACAGGAAGATGAGTCTCGCGCCGTCTTCCCCAACTATCCTAACAATTACGCACTCAACGGACATCCGCAAACAACACAAAACAATGAACCGGCACATACCATGGTCGATACCTTTCAAGGTGAAAATTACTCTTACATATTAAATATTATTATGGAGACGATGATCTAAAGTATTAATCTATTGTTTTTAGCTACGGCGGCCACCGCCCCCGTCCCTGAGCCTGAACCGATAGAGGAACCCGAACCCGCACCTCTGCCATTGTCACCGACCCCACAACCACAACAACCGCCACCACAACCAGGTGACTATTGGACGCACTGTACAGGCCTGGTACAAATAAAGCTAATATCTGTGTACGTACTGGGCCTGCACTTACATAACATTTTTGTCATAGAATCAATCAATATTAAGAAAGAAAATGTGTCTATATATCAAATCTAATATTAGCATATAATTTTTGTGTGCCATTGGGTAATGAGTGTGAGTGTGTGCGTCATGTTAGCTATATATGAACAAACATAACAAAAAGTTTCAGCTACTCCGGTGTCCACCGCTCCTCCCGAACCTAAGACCTATGCGAACCTGTTGAAGTGTGGACAACCGGGCCGAGCCTCCAATAGCCAGCCGCCGCCGCCGCCGCACTCCGCCAACAACGTAATATACCATCTCTTTCGCCATGAATCGAGAACACGTCGAGTCGCTGTCGCTATTGAACGAGCGCGTTCGCTATGTTACAGGCGCAGACGCGAGCGGCCGGCGACTCGCCGCCGGAGAGGCCGCGACCGCAGCGACCGCCCGCCAACGACGGCGGCGACCGTCGTCACGGGGACAGGACGGACAGAGCCGATCGGGCGGACAGGGCCGACAGAGGTTCTCCCGTGCAGCTGTTCCTCGGTCGCCTGCCGAACGGCGCGAGCGAAGAAGGGCTTCGAGAGGTGTTCGCGCGTTTCGGCGCCGTGAGCGACGTGCGGGTGACTCCTCGCACGGGAGGGGGCCCCGGCGGAGGAGGCGCGTACGGGGTCGTGGGAATGGCGAGCGCGCGTGCGGCCGCGCGGGCTCTGCGTGCGGAGTTGTACTACCCGCGCGAGGACGCAGCGGACCGCGTGCGCCTGCACGTGGAGGAGCGTCGCCCCCGTCCGCCGCGCCGACCCGCATTCGTGCAGCGCCCGCACTTTCGCCGATGAGTCCCGCCGCCGTCGCGCAGTCGAGGGCCGCCGTACGACGGGAGATCGGTCCGATGGTGATTTTTATTTCGTTTTATAATATTTTTGTTTAAACGTCTAGGCGATTTTACAACAATATTATTTTAAATAGCTTTTGAACTTTTTTTTAACATGACCGCGGTCTCATATTATGCAAATGTGTGCCTGGTCCTCCGCTCACCCGGTCCTCCGCTCACCCGCTCGTGTGTGTTCAGTGTAGTCGGCGATGGCGCGCGGGTGTAATCTGAATATAATATTCTGTTGTCATTTTCTATTATATTTGTACTTAAAATTTAAACTGCGTTTAAATGATCTGTGTTAGAACAATATTTAATATTTTTTTCTAATAAACATCTCTTTATTAATTAACTTCTTTTTTTTCGAAATATTAATTAACAATGTCCGCCCTAGACCATTTATTAAAAAATAATATGAACGTTTGAACTAGTTTAAATTTTATTGACAATACTGTTTGTTTCGTAATATCAGAAGGAATGATCGTTCGAGGTATTGTGTGCTGTTTTGAATAAGTTTGTGAACAATTATTATAATAACGGACCTGGATCGAGCATTAGAAAGAGATGGCTTCACAGTGCACCGATGTGAGTGTGCCAGAGACCAGCCGATCTTTGTAATGTTTTCGTAGTATAATATTAAATGGCGAGCAATCATTGTAACGCAACACTCTTATTAGAACAGTGTGGGAAGCACAAAAACTAAAATTAGACATTTTTTGTAGCAAAATATAATATATAACTATATTAACACACAACTAAATAATATTAACAATTGACTGTGTTATTTTTGTTTGAGAGTGCTTACAGTTATATGAATAATATATGTATATATTATAATTAAATAACTCTCGACATATAGTTATGTAGGGGCCCTAATTCATAGAAGCGATCCAGTGTACGCTATTGGGGGACAATTCTCGAATATAAGTGGATTTAAAACTTATTCAACTTTCTTTTTAGCCAATAGAAAATCGTGCAGATGTACAAGAATTGTCACCCCCATTGCGGAAACATGAATTAGTGTCCTAATATGCCTATAACCGAGCCTAACACGCGCCCCGGTCTACCTCGACCGGTGTGGGCGCACCGACTCGAGAAGGTCGGAGTGCGGATGCAATTTATATAATTACAAAGTGTACGTTTAACACAATATTGATAAGTAGTTAGGTTAATACGTGAACGTCGTAGCCGGGAGGTCGGCAAGTGGAGCACGAGGTGATGCCGAACTAGTGTCATGTCGGGGCACGGGGAGGGCCCGCTCGTAGTCCTCCCGCGACCGCGACGACCGAAGCGACGCTGCTTTCGCTGTTATTCTGATAAGTTTTGCTTATTAATGTCGTGATTTAATTTAATTATTTGCAACTGAACTGATTACATAAATACAAATTCTAGATATTATAATAACGCTATTTGCTTTTCATTTGCTATTTTTAAATATTAAAGAGCAACTGATGTCGTTCCCAGTGAATGCTTCTGTGTGTTTAATTAACATAATCTAGCAACACGCGGGAATAACATTGAATTCATCGCATTTTCGTTAGTCTGTATTGTTTTATTAAAAGCTTCGTTTTAGACAGACACATTTTTTATTATATTTAAATTAAAACCGATTCTAATTCCTGACATAATATGATTTGAAGATTTTCGTTCTAATATTGAATGTTTTCAGGGGCTAAAGTCAAAAGCCGTACATTTTGTTTTCGATTCCAGCAAGTGACAACTGTGGATTGCTTTGGCCCCAGTTTGTGAGTTATTCAACCGACAATTTGGCGTCTATTAGAGACGATCGAGATGCGCCGATTCTTATCCATCCGTCTAAACGTGTCCGTGGCGTGATTCATAAAATAAAGCGATGTCCGGGCACGTGCGGGCGAGACTGAGCATGGGGCCGGCTAGGCTGCGCAGTCACTCGGCACGTGACTAATGGCACGCACAATCTTTTCCGATACGTGTGACCACTCTTGCCTGCGCAGTCGAGCCGGAGCGTGTAAACGGAGCTTTGAGCGGACTGTCTCCGTATAGCGCGAAATGGTGTCATGTTATTTAGATTGGTTATTGTACCTACACAATTAAACTAATGTAGATAAATGGTTATTCACATCTCATCGTCGCTAAAACAATGTGTGTCAAATTCTGACGATTTAAAATTATACCCACTTATCAATTAAGGCCCTGTTGCACCGAAAGGTCCGTTAAAGTTACTTTGACTGTTACATCTTACGGTGACTGACGGTTACGTTTACATTCACTCCACAGACACTGCTCCATATCGTTATTGGTAAAAGGATGGCTGATGTAATGAGAAGTACATTCCCGAAAATATAATAGAAAAACATATTTGGCTTCCTAATTTAATTTTAATTATTACTTTAACGTAAAGGTGACGCGACGGGTAAATTATATGGTGCAACTGGACCTAAGGAGTAAATAATAATTTTGCAAGGTCCCGTCGTCGTGACATCGCATTACATCGAGCTACAAACTTATTCGAAATGATTATATCGAAGACAAGTCTCGAGCCACTTCCTGGCTTCAAAGACACATATTTGCTCTTCACCCCTAATCGATGTATATAATCATTATAAGTGCATCAATACATCTAGTTTGCATTCCACAGCAACGTGCTACTTTGAGCGCACTTATTGGTGCTCGAACCGCGCCAAATAATCTAATCATTATTATTTAATATGAAAAATATGTCAGAATTTCACGTAATTATTTAGAAAAATTACAATATAGTTAACATTGTTAAAAATATAATTCATGGACCTCGGATGTTTGTTTTATTTGCATAAAATATATATTTTGCATTGCCCTAAAAAGAGTACCCACAGTTTTAATTTACGCCGCATCACAGAACGTATTCCAGCAGATCAATGATATGGATGACCAAAAGGCGTCTGCTGATCACCCTGTCCGAAGAACGCACGAACATCCATGCGTTTCAAATACTTAAACAATATGAATACGCCCCAGTGCGAATAATTTCCTTTTAAATTTAATTATGAACTCCCATCGAATTCCAGTCATACCAATTCCGCGCGGCTCTTGTGCCGATCAAAACTTTTAATTTCAGCTCGGAATGTCCGTTTGTGACCTCAATTTACAAAAAATGAATCGGCATATACTTAACATAGACGCTTACATGCGCACACGCTCGTGTCCGCGGCGCTCCCATCGCTCCCAGTTCGCTATTCAGTGATCGTCCGGATTCTGACGCGTGACGGCGGACACACGTCTCCACGATTATAAGGTTAGTATTTATGTACAATATTGCTCACTACTTATATTTTAAATAACAATACACTCGCTGATATGTACTCACCTACTACATACTAAAATCAACTCAGTTCATCTAATTTGTCATCCAAATAGTACTATAATTAATATAATTTTCATGATAAATAACTACTATGCACCGAAGTTCGGTATACTTGAATTACTATCCTTAATAAATATTAGTACGTATAATAATTAAATCGTAATTTTTATTAACCGGAATATACGCGAGCGGTTTTATTGTTTGTTCAAATGCCGAGAGTTATGCTATTCTGAGATTAGTAGGTACTAAATCATATTTTAATTTTAGGGTAAGCAGAGGCCTAAGTGTGAGATTACGTTTACACTATCACGGCGTAAAGTGAGGTGATGTGATCGCTACATTTGAATTTCTTTTACCACGCCGAGGTCCGTGTAATATTGTCTGTGGAGAGGTCTCACTTTACACCGTGAGCGCGTAAATGTACTCCCCGCTTACTACAATTTCGCTTAGCACTATCTCGCTCCTATGCGGGTCGTTATCGTTAAAGATTATTTCTAAAACCAAGCGAGATCAAGAGAATAATTCGTGTATATAGTGAAATTATAATTAAGTACTCAATTTAGTAATACAACAAACGTCATTATTTCAACGGTTCACAGAAATCCCATCGTACTTGACCAAATTATAAAATGTACAAAAAGTAATGAATTATCTCTAAAACGAGAAGGACGCGACGTGATATCACACAGACATATATACTCCGATAAATGAACGCTTCCGTTTATGGCAATATCCTTTACCATATTGCAAAATCATTAACATTTGCTCATCATGTCGATTCATGCCGACTCTACCCTTTAGAGCTTTCAATGTTCGTCCGTTTGTTTGTTGTGCGCCTACCGCGCGTCCCTATGTATGAGTAGTTTTACGATCTCGTAAACCGCGTATCCGTTTTCTTTGGTCAGTGATGTCGGATTATCGTCCGGCACGTTGCCGATGCTCGTCCCATTTACAGTTTATTTTTTACACAGCGATTGTCGGGTCACGGCAGGGTTATCGTCGCTTATCATTGTTACATTTTTAATATTTAATCGTTATATTGTCGATATAGCTAAAAAATCAGGCAACTCGAAGTTGGACCGCCTGTCTATGCTTAGTATTCATAACAAAGGAAAGTAACCAGATATGGAATAGTAGGTATCTTTATATAGGGTGAATTTTTCAAGTGGGCTGAAATAAGAGACAATTTGTTAAAAATCAACACTTTTCTTTGATTTGCTGTATATCATTACTTCCCAGAATTTGATCCTTATCAGGAACACTATCGGATGGTGCAATAATACAGAGTGTTTATTTTTTTCAAAATCAACAGGTTCGATTCCTGGCCGGGAAAATGGATTTATCAAAAATCTAATAATGCAGTTTTAGTTTTCATCAAAATCGGCATCGAGACTCCTTTCAGTTTTTTTCGATATCTCTTATAGTTTAGGATTTGGCCATGAAAGCCCACTAGAAAAATTCATCTGTATATGTGTACTGCAAATACAGGTGCGAGGCATTGGTGACGATCGAGAGGCGTGTCACAATGCTAACGGACTACGACTCTCTGGGGCTAAACTCAAAAGTCACTTGATCGAATCGAAAACATAACATATGGGATTTGACGTTTCGTTATCGCTTGACACGTGACAGTGAAACGTCAAATCTCCTCAGCCCCTGGTCAAATGTCGGCTGCAAAGCGTCGAGCACCGACGAAATGTCGCTTGTTTATGTACCTACTTTCTGTTCTTTGTACGTACTGCGAAACTGTGAGGTTTTTTGAATTAAGGGTAAATAGAAAGTAGACCAACGTGGCAAAACTATTTTACTCCGTTCCGCTCAGCCATTTCCCGCTCAATACCCCTTCTTGGTGGAAGGCTGATATTAAAACGCATTAGCGCACCAGGCAGGATGTGGGCTAATGCCTGCCTGTTAAGAATTAAAAAAAATACCAACCTAAATGTTACTTATACTTAAGGGGTATTTTCACAATGGCAGTCCGCCGCGCAGGATCCCGAAAGATGTCTGATATCAAGAGCATCGCCCCCCCTTGGCGACGCCCTTGTCTGATATTGTATGGGTTTGCAGGCGTGCATGAACACACCTAGTGATTGTGAATGAGCCACTCTAGATGACTGAAATAATGCTGCAGCTTGCACTCAATCTCAGAAACAATCATTTACAATAAGTATTATGTATTGCCCATCCAATGTTTAATTAACTCGATGTTTACAATCAAAATGTTCAATTAGTGTTGCCAGGAAACAGGCCAATGCATGGGCCTCTTCACTCATTGATATAATTTATTTTAATCGATTGTTATGGTACAACACGGTGGAAATAGGTCATAGCTATATTTGCGGTTATAAACTCTGGGTTCGACACTGATTACTGTGTATCACCATTCATATATTACTCTTACATCAAATCTGTTTCTATAACTCAGTTACGAATATATTTTAATTGAAAGCAATATACAGGTATAGGTACCAGTAGATTTAGTAGGCGTGAGGGATCGATTCGTCTGAAGGTTATTAGTCCCGCGCAACTTCTGCGCGTATGCATCAATTGAATAACAAAATATTACAAATAGGGTTAAAGCATTGTGAAAATTAAATAGAAAAACAAACTTTAATTCACACAATGGACTGCCAGAGCTCGTGCACAGAGAAACGCTCCTTTTCAATCAGCATGGCGGCAGTTCTTGCGACCGCTCAGTCGACGTCACCTATGTTTTTATATACTTAAACATAATAACATTAACTTAATAACAATAACATTATCGCTATATCTACTAAAAATAATAGTAAACGGGCTTCGACACGAACGTTGATGGCGAATGCAGATGTCGGCATGAGATCATGACTCCGGGCGGCGTCGACTCGACAACATTCGAGGACACCGAACAAGACAAAAATCAACTCTCACAAAATACACATCTATAGTATCAATGTCTATAGTCAAATTATTTCTTATATTGAAGCAATTTTTATTAAATATTTTGTATAAGAAGGTATCATAATAATATATAATGCATGCTATCTCTCTCTCCCGTGTCCCCCATTCATATAGGATTTAAATCATGTAACGAATGCGATTTATTTGCGCCAGAAGACCGGTTAAAGTAACTTTAACTATTACTTTTACGTTTACTTTTAATCTTAACCGTAACCAGCGATTCTTGGCTTGGTTAAAGTTAAAGTAATCGTCAAACCAGTGTTGCTAACGTCAAATGTATGAAAAGAAGCCAAATATGTTTTTCTATTATTTTTCGAGATCAGCCACCCTTTTAACGATAACAATATGAATTTACACGATATTGCAACGCGTGTGGAGTAAATGTAAACGTTTAACGGTCGTCGTCGCCGTAAAAGTAATAGTTAAAGTTACTTTAACCGGCCTTCTGGTGCAAACTATCCTCTGGGCCATTCTCTCTAGGGATGTGCATCATGTGCGCTAACCAAAAAGTTTTAAATGCGTTACATACTCATATAATTGTATTGTATTGTAAATTCGTACATACATAGAAAGAGAAAGAGACGGATTTACAATATTTTGCAAAATATGCAGTTAGATAGGCGACGACCGCCAAAGAGATGCACTACTGGTGGCTGTGGCTTATTCCATCCAGTTCTACATGATTTTTACGTATGACTAACGAGTGATTTTTATTTAAATATTTGAGTTATAGAGTTCTATCGAAATAAAGTTTTTTTTTGTTGGTGAATTTTTCAAGTGTGCGCCAAATCCGAAACTATAAGAAATAACGAAAAATACTGAAAGGAGTTTCTAGGCCGAACTTCGAAAAACCCATAATCCCAGCCAGAAATTTAAAAAAAAAACACACTGGCACCATCCGATAGTGTCGCCGATAAGGTTCAAATTCAGGAAAGTAATGATATAGTACGGCAAACGGATTTGGTCTTGCAGGCACAATTGAAATATTCACTCATCGTAGACGTTCACAGTATCCTAGGAATAGAGATAATTATATATAAATCAATGTTATAATATAAAAAAACCTATAAATTTTATTTTCAGCAATAATGAGAATGAAGTGTGGGGCGTTATCGGCCCTGTTACTCATTCTGGCCATATGCACCGTCGACGCTGAGGTATCCAACGTTTCGGCGTGACACTCACGAAGCGTATCCACCTGTGTATTGCATTTTGTATATTTTGTAGAAAATCCGTCGTCGTCATCGGCGACCGAAGACTACGACCACGGAAGCGCCGGGAATCGAAGAGCCGCAACCGGCTCGCGTACTGCTCGGCGACGGCGACGGCGACCGTGCACTGCTGGCGGCCGCCGAGAGCCGAGACGAGAAGAGATACCATGTATTTATTTAGTTATTTGTTGAGCGACGCGAGCATCGTTCCTCATTAATGATGCTTGTTCACAGAGAGCGCAGAAAGAACGACTAAACGATATATTGGCTCAGTCGACGGACGGCGCCGACAATTTAATGGACGGTATGTGCTCGCGATGCCGCGCGTTCGCAATGTTCCGCTCCGTCAAGGCGGCGTATGATCGACAGATCCGTGCCTGAAGGTGCACTGCAGCGCCGGGCGCGTCTGCGAGATAGACGAGGAGGGCGAGGCGGTATGCAGCTGCATCAAGGAGTGCCCCTATGAAACCGACCATAGGCGCAAGGTGCGCGTCGCCGCCGCGCGCTTCGATATCAGGACATTTTCAATATTATGTCCCGTCAGGTGTGCACGAACCACAACGAGACCTGGTCCTCCGACTGCGAGGTGTATCGGCAGCGTTGTCTGTGTCTGGACGGCTCCGAGTTGTGTCGCGGAATGCAGTATCATCACGTCCAGATAGAATACTACGGCACGTGCAGGGAGATGCCGGTGCGTATTCCTGTCGCGTGCGGCGTCGCATCGTACCGACTCGAATGATCTTTTGCGCAGGAGTGCAGCGAGAGCGAAATGTCAGACTTTCCTCGTCGCATGCGTGACTGGTTGTTCAACATAATGCGCGACATGGCCGAGAGACAGGAGCTGTCCCCGCACTACCTGAGTATGGAGCACGAAGCCGAGGCGAACCTGACGAGGCGATGGACCAACGCGGCCATATGGAAGTGGTGCGATCTCGACGCTCACGACAACGACCGGTTCGTTTCGCGACACGAACTGTTTCCGATTCGCGCGCCGCTGATGGCGCTGGAACATTGCATCGCGCCATTCCTCGACCAGTGCGACGCCGACGACGACCACCGCGTCACCCTCAGCGAGTGGGGACGATGTCTGCAACTGGACGAGGTGCTCTTTCCTGCCGTGAGCGTCTGATTTTATAGAAGCGCTACAGTATATCTAATTACAGGGCGAGTTGGAGGACCGATGCGACGTGTTCACGGATGCGGCCTAGTAGATGCGATATTTCAAACATTTATAACTTCATAAATAATACACCTACCTAAGTACATAGTTTTATTTGAGATCTGGCCGGTTGTCGCATCAATATTTGAAATTAAATATTCTGTTAAGGAAGTAGTTCACTGAACCCTGATTTATTAATCTTACAATAGGGTAGGAAAAGAAATTGGGAACAATAGTTTTAGAAATTCTGAAAAATAGCATTTCAAATACACGAGGACCGAAATCATGGAAAGAGGCATATGGGCGTCGCGTCGCTGTGACTGTTTGGAAGTTATTCATATTGTAAAAGTCTGTCTGCATTAAAAACGTATTAGGTGCAATTGAAACTAAGAAACGATCTAACGAAAAACAAATAATTTCTACAAATTTCTGAATGCACGGCCTCAATCTCGCAGCGCGTTGTTATTTATTAGTTTCACATGAGCGAATAAACAAAAAAATACACAAAAGGCCGGGTTGAGGGCGGAGGACGCAGGTCTCCTTAGAGATCTTGAAATTAGGAATCAGACGCTCGAGCCCTGGAGAGAGCGACAGCTCCTTCCCTCGTATTCGATTTAAACGAAAATTAGCCGATCGACTACGGTTTGTCGCGGGTAGTGCGTATACGTTTTACAGTCAGTGTTTAGTGCTTCGGACGAGCAGAATTATCGTAAGTAGATCGTCGCGTACGTATTTGTTAGGTCTTATCAATATCAGCCTCGCATTTTAGCCTAGGGTCCCCTATTAGTGTTTATGTTTATTACTTTGTGTGTAGATACTCTTGTTAAAAATTATTTTACACTTTTGAATGCTTTTAGTGTTCATTGAAGTCGGTTCAACGTTTTTTTTCAAAAGGTTTTTTTATTTTTAAGCTAGCAAACCAATAACAGCAAAAACTACCCAATAAATGTACGAATACTAATCGAAGTTAAAATTAAATAAAACTAACAAAAAAAGAAACTCGTACAACCCCTTTCACCCCCTTTCAGATTGAATTTCGAGAAATGCTGAAATACACATTTCCTTATTTATGTTGTGTGTAGAGTAAATATACTAAGAATTAAGTAAATCTGACAAAAAAATTCAACACATTTTATCCCGTTTCACCCCCTCGGGGGGTAGTAACTCATTGTTAAAACATGCTTTACAAAATAAATTATGAAACACGTGTTTCAGCATTTCTTGAAATTCAACCCCTAAAGGGGTAAAATGGGGTGAATTTTTTAATATCGGATATACTTGAAACAGCAGAAATGCTTTACCACATTAACAATGAAACTTGCGTTTCAACCCCGAAGGTGAAAAAATCAATATTTTTAGTGACAAAATATATAATAAATTATGCTCTACAATATAAACAATGAACATGCGTTTCATTCAAAAGGGGGTGAAACGGGATAAAATGGGTTGAAATTTTGCAAGATTTACTTAATTCTTAGTATATTTGTTCTACACACAGCAAAAAAAGAAACGAAACATGTATTTGTATGTTTATTAGGGAGATTTTGCTGTTTTTGGTTTACTACCCTAAAAATGGAAAAATAAAAAAGCTATACCAATTCAAAAATTGTTTCGAAAACTGAAACTTATTGCAAGTTTTTATGATAGGAAATACACTTGGATATCTTCCTAGATATCAAGTATATCTATAAACGTTTGCTTGGCACCTACTCCAAAAATGTGGTAGGTATGTGGACAATTAATTTGCACATAATAAACACCTATTAGTGTTTATGTTTATTACTTTGTGTGTAGATACTCTTGTGAAAAATTATTTTTCACTTTTGAGTGCTTTTAGTGTTTATTGAAGTCGGCTCAACTTTTTTTTTTGAAAGGTTTTTTATTAATTTAGGTGTTCCGCTGGATTCTGTCGGACCTAGCCGAATCGAAACTGTATTTTAAATGTTGCCCAGCTTGCGCCGCGCCGCCGCGCTTGCAAAAAGTACCTAAACTCCATAGATTATTTAAACAACTTTATTCTTTGTCAAATGATCTGTAAAATTGTAAATTTTTAGTTCAACTCGTCCTTAAAGCATAGGAACCGAAATTATAACGTTTATCGAAAATTAAAATACCCTCCCAGTCGATTTAATAAAAAGGTATCTTTTTCCAAAAGTCGACGGTTTGCAAAAAGTTTACAACAGTTTAATCTGAAAATTTAACAGTAGTTAGAGGACCACAAAACTGACAGCATATTCAAAGTTCAGCTCTCCATCACTTCCGGAACGCGTGTTATTGAATTTACAATATTTGCAAAAAAACGTGTTTTTTGCGAATTGCGGACGATCCTCTTTATCGATTTTGCTCTACCGGAGCTCATTCTACTTGTTTTTTTTATTGCGCACATTTGTTACGTTTAACTTTTTTTATCCGAGCTGTAGTTTTTCCTCCAGAAGCGAAAAACTAGTTTTTACCATTTTTAAATTTTTTTAGCACCTTAGCGCCCAATATTCATTGGTATCAATTCCTGACATTGATCTATACAAAAAAAAAACCAATAGGAATTAACTGGACCAGAAAACTAATTCTATCTGATTATAGTTGAATTAGAAAAAAACGTAGACATAATTACGCACAGGGTTTACCATGGTTTGCTTTACACATTTGTGGTTGAGAAATATCATCTTGAAATTGACCCCATTTAGGACTTGAGAAACTGTGTAAAAACGACATCATAATATGCAAAATTAAAAATAAAACAATCTTTTTTGCTTATTTTTGGACGCCATTTTATAGGTATTTATATCAGCAAATTCTTATTTTCGCAGCATAGGAATCAACGAAAAAATGGGCCTCGCATGAAAGAATTATTATTCTTTTATATAAAATATAATATAGTATTTTTAGGATCATAAAAGATATTTCTGAAAGTTTCGAGTGCAGAATTTTTTTACAAAAAAAAACTAAAATTTTGTCGACGATCATTTTGTTATTATTTGGCTAAATACTCGACTAAACTGAACCTAATAGGTTTCAAATTGACCGAACTGACTAGAACTAGTAGAAATAAGCCCAATCCCGGCTTAGCTATGCCCATAAAGACCCTGCCTGTCTTTATTAAATACATAAAATATGATAGCGTCATATTTTATATTATGAAAAACCTTGACACCATTATTTCCAATAATGTTGAATAATAATATCATAATTAATAATATTAATTATATTTTCTTGCCAGTTAGTAATATCAGAACTGCGTAGTATGAAACGTTATAATATTAAGGAATAATTCGTAACTTTGCCGCCCAAGTCGCTTGGCGCTGCTTGCATTGTAGCAACAGACTCTGATTGGTCAAAACTATAACGCTCGTAACATCCGCTTGCAATTGGCTGCACTGTCTGCGTCACTAACTCAATGCTACCATCTTTGACGTCCGTTATTATATTAGTCGATTGGCGCTCTTCCTGTGTGTGTAGTTGTCCGTGTTATTAGTGGTTTTGTTCTTTGCACGGCGAAATGGTGAGTTTTGCAAGTTTTTAGTGAATTTCGATAAACTTGTGTAGATGTTGTGTTGTAATTCGATGCGTTATCATATTATCTAGGTTCTGGCAAAGTTTCAACCGTGTGCGGTGAAAATTAATGTGTTTTATGATGATTTTTAGGCTGGAGGTAAAGCAGGCAAAGATTCTGGGAAAGCCAAAGCGAAGGCGGTTTCTCGATCCGCGAGAGCAGGGTTACAGGTATTTTAAAATTACTTTAAAAATAGTTTTGTGATTTTTATGACACAAATTTATTCAAAATAATAATATATTTAAATGTTTTGAAATAATTGAATAATAATATTGACCTCTTTAGTATTACCGCCGCCATTCTCGATTAGGCTGATCGATGCTGAGGTCGTACTTTTTTTTTTAGTTTCCTGTGGGAAGAATTCACCGACATCTTAAAAATAGGACCACAAGCCATGGCCGAGTGGGCGCCACAGCAGCAGTTTATTCAGCAGCGATCCTTGAATATCTCACTGCCGAGGTAAGTTTGCGTCGCTATCAACATGGCCGCCATTTACATGAATATATTTAAACTAATGTTTATTAGCTAACATAGTCCAGTTTTGATATGAATTACTATTTACAAAGGACATACGTATCATCAATTCATTCATCTGGTGCGTAATTTGCTTAATTTACCCGTAGTTTGCGCAATTAGTTTATTCTTGATTTTCCCGCCTAAAATTATAACCTTATATATAATAAAAAGTGCCCGTTATGTGTGAGTTCTCTCGTCTCGTTTAGCTTAATCGCTAATGTTATTTCAGTTATAAATCTGTAGGTACTGAGTTTTAATTTATTATGAAAATATATGTAGGTGCTGGAATTGGCGGGAAACGCGTCCAAAGACTTGAAGGTGAAGCGCATCACTCCTCGTCACTTGCAGCTAGCCATCAGAGGAGATGAGGAGTTGGACAGCCTGATCAAAGCTACGATTGCGGGCGGAGGTGTCATTCCACATATACATAAGTCTCTTATTGGCAAAAAGGGTGGCCCCGGAGCACCGGTCTAACTTTGCTAGGTGAGTATTGTCGTGAATATGTGGCGTAAGATCGTGTCAGACCAGTGCGTGATAATAATTTGTTGTTGCAGATTATATGGATGACTTTCTGCATTTGATCCCCGGACATAATACAGTGAACAGAGACTCCAGTGTCCGTGTCGGGATTGTAGTGTTAAGTGTTAGGCAATATTGTAGATTTAAGGTGAATATGATTGTGTTAGAGTTAAGGTTTTGTCATTCACATTAATTTAATTGAGTCACTGTGACTCGTACTGTTTTCATTTATAAGAATGAGCGCAAATTTATTAATTGCATTCTGTTCTTGTCTCTTAGCGTTTTATATCTTTTTTTATTGTTAGGTATGACATTGTAATGAAAAGTATTTCGTTCAGAATGGATGACGATCCAGGTTTATTGTTGAAAATTGTAAGACAACTTATTCTTAAATAAATGTATAATGTCAAGAAGATGCTATCAGTCGTTCTCTTATTACTATTTATATGAAATCGTATCTCATTCGCGACGAGATGGAACGCTCCCTCACGACAACTTTAGACGGTGGCGGCCGTTAAACTTGCGAAGTCGACCCCTAGCACCGCCACCGATATTTAAAAATCGCTTTCAGGTTCGACTGTCGGGTCATATATATAAGAGGGAAGTCTTCTCGCCCTCTATACGCATCGATCGAAAGAGAATAGTGCAGCAAAATTAATTTTATCGATTTTAGGGGCTCGTCTTGCCCATAGGCGCGATTAGGTTTTCAGTCTGTTAGTATATAATTGAGGTGAGTCGATTGGCGCCTAAAATGAATGAAGACGATGGGATCGCACTTTGGTCGCTCGATGCCCATAGGCAGACCGATGATGGTCAGCCCGGTCCGCCGAGTCGGGCCCACCGTTCGAATATCGCGTTTCAGGAACAGTTTGGAAGTACCCAGTTGCACATTCGTCTCCTCGAGCCGACATAGCAATGCGACTGCCGCCTATGGCAATATAGGTGTAGTAGCAGTTGTTTCTGTCTTTATGCCAGTCCACAGAGTGAAATTATTAAAAATAAAATACTTTTAAATGCATTGATGTAGGAAAAACTATTACCGACGTTCGCAACCATAGAGATATATACTATATATATTAATTTACACTAGATGCAAAGTTGTCAAATCGTTCGAAGGATTTGACAACTTTGCATCTAGTGTAAATTTAAAAAAAAAATTGAACCGACATCAATAAACACTAAAAGCACCCAAAAGTGAAAAATAGGTGTTATCGTATTTTTTTTTTAATGGTTTATATCCATTGATATATCTCAATGTTTATACCATGTATGGTTTATCTAGGGATATCTAAGTGTATTTTCTATCATAAAATTTCGAAACAACTTTTTGAATTGGTATAGCTTGGCACCTACTCCAAAAATGTGGTAGTTATGTAGACAATTAATTTGTATATAATAAACACCTATTAGTGTTTATGTTTATTACTTCGTGTGTAGATACTCTTGTTAAAAATTATTGTTCACTTTTGAGTGCTTTTAGTGTTTTTTGAAGTCGGTTTAACTTTTTTTAAAATGTACAAATACTAATCGTAGTTCAAATGAAGTAAATCTAACAAAAAAGAAACTCTTACAACCCCCATTCACCGAACGACTGTTGTTAAGCTTAACTAGATCTATCCATTGGCATAAAGAAATAAAAGCATTTCTGAAAAAAAATGAACCGACTTCTAAATAAAAAACTAAAATCACTAAAAAGTAAAAAAATAATTTTAATTGAGAGTACCTACACACAATTTAATAAGCATAAACAGGAATAGATGCTTATTATCTATTTACAAATTAATTGTCTACATTTTGCCTAGCATATATCTGAAGTCCGTGCATGCATTTGAAACATGTTTTATGATTGGTAATGTACCTAGATTCAAACAATGTGGGGTTTCATATAACCGACTTCACCTTTAAGGATGAAATATTTTATTTCTGAAATGGGACCAATTCTGAGACATACTTTATCAAACAAAAAAGATTCATCAAAATTGGTTCACCAACGGCTAAAGATCCCCCAATTTTCCACCCTTAGAGAGGGAATATCATATTCCTTAAATGGGACCAATCCCGAGACGTACTTTATCAAACAAAAAAAGAATCAACAAAATCGGTTCACAAACGGCGGTAAGTGGCGTTCCGTTGCCTATCCCTGTGGGAAAAAGGCGTGACAATTGTATTGTATTGTACTGTATACGTTATAAAAAATCAAACGATGCGATACTATTGGTGGAGATGTCTCGCGTTACGCTGTCAGTGCGTAAATGTATCCTCGTACTTGGCCCTCTGCTTTCACATCACACAATCTGTGCATCACACTTTTCGGGCGACCATTAGGGTAGCGCGTCACCTCTGCCGAAACGCTTGTTGATGACCGAGTATCACTCGCACATTCAATCTGAAACCGCACTACCTGCTCGCGGAGCGGCCTGTAAAGTATTGTTTCTATATATATATAGAATAATAGTAAGAAACTAAAGATACTTTATTATCGAAAGCCCTAAAACGATGAATATTGATATATAGCACAATCTTAAACGATGACTACAGTAGTGACATCTAGCGGTGTTCTACCAAATGGTAACTATCAACAATACTGGGAAAGTGTCATATCTATGTGCCACGATCCTTTGGCGCGAGCGACGGGCGTGCGTTCGTGCTCCGTGTAACCGTGAATCCGTGTGAAAATATTCTTTATCTAAAATGAGTTCTCGTCATCGTGAAAGAAGCCGTTCACGTTCTAGGGATCGGCACAAATCGAGAGAAAAGGCTAGGGATCGTGACAAGGACCGCGATCGCGACAGAGGTAGAGATCGAGAACGCGAACGTGATCGAGATCGACGGCGTTCCAGTTCAAAGAGGTATATGACAATGAATGAACTTTAAAAAATAATAATAGTGAGCCGTATATCGTCCCCAGAGACAGTTTTATGTTTCTCGAGTTATACTATATTTACGTTCGCTACCATAAACGAGGTATGAATGTGTGCGATATTCGTTCAGGGGAAAGGACCGGGACCGTAGCCGAAGTCGTGATCGACATAAAGACAAGAGGCGCAGTCGCAGCAGGAGTAAAAGTCGCGGCCGAAAGTCCAAAGATAGGTGAGTTACTCCGTTCGCAACTCCTATTTCCTTTCTAATCGATATCGTCCAAAATTATCTCTGATCATATCTTATTTATTATAAATATTCTCCCAAATTCCTGTAGCTGGATTCGGAAGGACGACAGTTCCACATTAGTAGGGATGCATATCATTAGTTTTGACATCATATACACACAAACCTCACCATACTCTGACCTATGTCGAGGTAACTATGTAATGTGTATTTTGGTTGCTCAGTACCTAACATATAGTTAATTATGAAACAGTAAGCAGCCTGGTGATGGTTATTGACCCAGTCTATCATCCTGGAGTGATACCGTCCCTTTCGAGTGTAGTAATATAGAAGGTTATATACATAACTTTTTAAAAGCACATAAAAAGTTATAGATTTAACAATAAAAATATCACTAATGCATATTACATATTAGAGATGCCACGAATATTTTCGGCAACTATTCTGTATTTGGCTATTCAGCCACATTTTTTCCGTATTCGGTATTCCGTATAGCAAATCATAAAATAACAGAACTCAACATATTACTTACAAAGATGTTTATTTAACCATCAAATTAACAAAATTAATCACGCGCGGAAAGTACTAAGTGTTGCCGAATATTCTGCGCTTCGGCCACGAGCCTCGCCCAATATTCGGTATTCTGCCAAATAACTATTCATGACATCTCTAATACATATACTGCCATCGGAAATAGTCCCCAGATTGATTTATTTTGAAGATGATTATTATATCAATTGTCACGAGCCTATTTCACTAACCATAACAGAGTACACTTATTATATTAACTATAGAAATTTGTACACAGGGATGGCACTATAGCACTTTTGGATCAAATGGTGGGCACGACCACCAAGGCCACACGAACACCAGTAGCCGCCGCCGCCAACCCCGCGGCGCACGCCGCTATATTGGCCGCCGCCGCAGTGGCTCAGGTGCCGTCATAGTCAGCCATTCATCATGAGCCATATCGCCATCGCTCACTGCTCTCTTTCTGCAGACGTTCGTGGCTGCGAGACGAATGACGGCGCCGATGCAGCCCGCCGCCGCCGCCGCCGCCGCTCTGTCCGCAGCCAGCGCCATCCCGCCGCCCAGCTCGGTACAGCAGAAGCTGTCTCAGCTGCGGCGACGTCACGGCTCGAGCAGTCCGCCGCCGGAGGAAGGCAGTCCGCCGCTGCAGTCGTCGGAACGTAGACGTCGCACGCGCTGGGCCGGCTCGGATCACGACAAGACGTTCATCCCGGGACTGCCCACAGTGCTGCCCTCGTCGCTCACTCCGGACCAGGAGGAGCAGTATCTGCGTTAGTATCGGGAGGGTCGCGCTAATAAGGGGGCCATGAGAGGTCTCTACAGAGTCATGTTACAGTTCAGCTGCAGATCGAGGAAGTGAGCCGCAAACTTCGTTCGGGTGATCTCGGGATTCCGGCCAATGTCGAAGAGAGGTACTAATAATAACGTTAATAAAAACGTGCGCGCTCCCGTCGACTAGGGCCTACTGATTGATCATCACCATAATTAGTGTTGCAGAAGGACTCCGCTCACAATGGACAAATTTATTTCAGAAAACTTTGACTATCTGAGAATTAATAATATAATTAATTGAGCTCTCTTACAGGAAGCTAATTATATTTTTCGCAGGAGTAATTTATTAATTATTTCAGGCAATTTAATCACAAAAATTAATGTTTTTTATAGGTTAATTAATAATATTTTATATTAGCTAATATGATGAGTGCGATTGACTAATAACGATTTGTTGCAGGCTGTAGCATTGTGATTATGTTAGTGATATATTTGTCTGATGATGACTAAGATGACAAAAGGATTCTTTTACACAATATTTGAATCATTACTAATAATTAATAACTTCATTATATTTGAAAATGACAGTGTACAATGAATCGAATGTGTAATGGATGTTTCTCACGCTCCAGGTCACCCTCTCCGGAGCCCATCTACTCGACAGACGGCAAGAGGCTGAATACTCGGGAATACAGAACCAGGAGAAAACTGGAGGAGGAGAGACATCGTTTAGTATCCAGAATGAATATCATCAATCCGGAATTCAAACCTCCCGCCGATTACAAGTGAGTACTGAACTGTCGAAGCACCGCCGTCGTCAGCCGCGCCTCATTCTCGAACGTCGCAGGCCTCCCGTCATACGAGTGCACGACAAGGTCATGATCCCGCAGGAGGAGCATCCCGACATCAACTTTGTAGGACTTCTTATAGGACCGCGAGGAAACACTCTCAAAGGTGAGCCTTTCTGCGTTTTGCGTCCGCGCCGCCCGCTCCGAACGCGCTCTCCACTTATTATTATTATAGCCATGGAGAAAGAAACGGGGGCCAAAATAATAATACGCGGCAAGGGGTCAGTCAAAGAAGGCAAGGTGGGACGGAAGGACGGACAACCTCTTCCCGGGGAAGATGAGCCCTTGCACGCATACATCACTGCCACCAATGCGGACTGCGTCAAGAGAGCCGTCGACAAGATCAAAGACGTCATACGGCAAGGCGTCGAGGTGCCGGAAGTGAGTGACCGTGATACTCGCGCCAGACACGAGTCGCGCGTAGCACACTCATCCCCTCGCTGTCATCATACCCGCAGGGGCAGAACGATCTCCGACGTATGCAGCTGCGTGAACTGGCGCAGCTGAACGGCACTCTGCGCGAACACGACGGCCCGCGATGCAACAACTGCGGCGGCGACCATAAGGCCTGGCTCTGCCCGGACCGCCCGAACGTCACCTCGGCCGTAGTCTGCTCGTCGTGCGGCGGCGCGGGTCACATCGCGCGTGACTGCCGGCACAAGAGACCCGGGCAGCAACCCCGCCAAGACAAGGCTCGTATCGACGAGGAGTACATGTCGCTGATGGCCGAGCTCGGAGAGACCGCGCCCGGCGTCAGGCGAGGACCGGGACCGGGACAGGGACAAGGGCCGGGACCGCGGCTCGCTCTCATGCCTCCGGAGCCGCCCTGCGCACCCTGGCTGGGCCCCGGCCAGCCTCCTCCGCCGGGCTCCACTCCCATGTTACCGCCATTCATGCCACCATCCATGAACGTACGTATGACGAGACATATGCGCTCACGTGGTAGATAGAACTCGAAGCAGAGTGTGTTGTTTCAGGGCGACAAGAGCGGTCCGCCGCCTCCACCGATGCCACCGATGATGCCTCCACCCCCCGGTAGGTGTCGTTCCGTGTCTTCCGTGACGCTATGCCGCTAGCGTATTCATTGACAACATTGTGTGTTGACAGGAGTGATGTTCGGTCGCCCCCCATGGGCCCCGCCGCCCCCTTTCTTGGCGCCGCCTCCTCCTCCGCCTCCGCTCAACAACTAACCGAATAGATAGAAGCTGAGTTACGGCTGCACATTCGCACTCTCCACATAAACAAATATAGGAAGAAATAACGTCCTCAATATAATAAAGCCGAGGTACCTGGGTTACAGATCATAGATTGTCGTGTAGATCAATGAAATTTGTTCATTTTCATTCCAAATATTATACATATACTTCCTCAGATATATAACAGCATTTTTATTGTTAAAAAATGTCACTCTGGATTCTTTCCGTGCAATAATGAGACAAATGTTACGATTTTTTCTTTTATTAAATAAAATGAGAATAGGTACCTGATTGTCGACTTGCAAATGTCGCTCGATCTCGCGTTTTAAATGCCTACACAAATTAACAATAATGTCTGCTTACAAATAATGATCACAATAAATATAATAAGGAACCTAATCAGTGTGGTGATTATTATAACAAAAACTGTCGAGGCGGTCGACACTCTTCTATATAAAAATAGTTATTTACTAAAAAGTACTTTGTCAGTCAATTTGGGTGTTCATATCAGATCACAATAATATCAATTATAGGCCAATGTCAGTTCATTGCAAACATTTTTGGTATATAGTCTAGAGATGGTCGAGTGTGGATTTCTTCTCACCGGGCATCTTTCGCAGTCAACTTCTCGATCAGCTCCTGCAACGGCGCCAACTCTCGACGCTCTATCAGATTGAACTCCTGTATACGATTTACAATATTACCGAGAGTGCTCTTTTACACTCATGTCCGACTAAGATAATACAGATAATACCTGAACGAAAAATATGAAGTGTTTGAAGGATGTGTTCAAATGAGCCTCCTCTCCGAGTTGTACCACTTGACCAAAATGCTGGTGATAGATATGAGCGTACACACGAAATAAACGTTTCAGTATTGTCTTGGCCATCCCGAGGAAGTTCTTGGGAAAAGGTACGCCTGAAATGCAGAAAAACAGAGCCCTGTCCTCAATAATGGTCCCAGATGCTGAGATGAATGCACACAAAATACTAACCGATCTTAGAAGGAAATAGTGTTTCATCATCCAGCTGATCCTGAGCCCAGGTCATGAGGTAATCTATATATTTGGGGGCTGAACACTTGATAGGCTTCTTGACCGTGTGACCATCGGCCCAATGGTACTCGTATTTAGGCCCAGCGGACATCACAGCGCACGCCTGCTCCGTGCAGAACTCTGTTATAGTCCCGTACAACATGTTGATTTGATTGAAGAAGTCTACAGCTGAAACATCACAGTATCAGCGGGAGACGCTTCCTCATTATGTGTCCAGCTGCATATTTCCCGCTCTAATTACTCACTGTTCACTGCGACCCATTCGTTGAGATCCTCACCCTCGGGGAGTAACACCGCCAGTCTCAGGTTGCCGGAACCCAGAGTGGCGGCCGCATGTCTCATCAACTCGTACTGATGCGTGCCTTCCGGGATGTTCTTTTTTGGCTTGAATGTCTTGTTGGATCGACTACCGCTGTAATGACAAATGTACACTCTGGATGACCGAACGAAACAAATACATCGCTTTAACTATAGTTGTTCTAAACCGTGACTATGTTACTCACTAATAAATCGAGTCCTGCAAGTAAACAAGGATCGACATGTACCAAAATAGCCCGTCAGTGACGACTACACCTCTACTTACAATAAAAAGCTCATTTCGAGTCTCGACGACGCTGACTAAAAACTAAAGTAAACAGGAAAAAAGAACCAGATCATTTATCAAAACTATAATAAAATCTCGAGCGACACCTCGCGTTCGTCGCGAACATGGAACTCCACCAAAGACTTATTAATTGTCTTAAAATGTCTTGTAAAGCTAGAAGCACTATAACAGGAACAGGCCATCAAAGAATATGGCTGTCATAGAGGACAACACAGACAATATAGATATGCTGGAGGATAATGAATACTAGGATAGCTGTCATTTTTTTTTTTTGTTCTGAGGGCCAAGTACGACGTTTGATTTATGCCGTGAGAGCGTAACGCGTTATCTCTCTGCTAATAGGATCGCTTCATTGAAATGCGGCGATCAAAATAACGTCGTAATTGGTGGAGATATCGCGTTACGCTGTCACGGCGGCGTACCGCTTCCCACGATCCTGACACAACTCCCTCGCTTCCCTCTCATCTACTTATTTACTCAGAACCTACTTCAAAGAGCATATAAATATGGGTTACCACAAAAAATGAAATATGATTGAAACTCGGTATATCTCTACCAAAAGGATCGCTTCATTTGATTTTTTTTAACCTGCGTGGCTAATATAATATTGTCAGATTGGTAGTCTTACTTCACGCCGTGACAGCGTAAATGTAAACTCATACTTGACCCTTTAGCCTCAGAATGTGTTGCTCTATGACCCGATAAAACTCTGTGACTTATGTCTCTATCTGCGTAGTATTTAATTATCGTGTTCCGTGGTCCGCCCATACCCCCCTCGCCCCTGTCAGTGTGTGCTTCTGCTCTTTCATTGATTGGGTTTTTCGTTTTAATTCGTAGCAAATAACAGCGATTGTAAGCATTTGAGCGAGGAGACTATCGTGTTGTAATAATCAGCAACAAAATGCAGGGCCTCAGCCTCCAAAGCTTAAAGAAGCACAAGGCTGTAAGTATATTCGCTTAAACAATAGACATACTATATATTTTGTTGCAGTCTTACATAATTAACCTCACAGTAATTTTTCATGATATCGAAACTGCGCCGTAATTCGCGATGCAGTCTGATATTACGTATATAGGTGCGACTATATTCACAAAATCAGTCAATTTTGTGATGATAAACGCGATGCTACTAGTTTCTACGTGTGAAATAATAAGGATAGAATAACGTTATCATTCTTCTCTTAGAGGGAGTTTGATGCAATTAGTGACATAATGATGTATGTGTGTTGTTAGTTGATCCCGCTGTACGTGTGCACCGCCCTCGGTTGTGGTGGAGCAGTTTTCTACTTGTTACGTCTAGCGACGCGCAATCCCGACGTGACATGGAACAGGAAGACCAACCCTGAACCCTGGGAGGAATACAGGAATAAGCAGTACAAGGTGAGTATTTTAATAACTCTACATAGTGTATATGTACTTTATATTAAACTTGCAATTTTCGTTGACAGTTCTACTCCCCGACCAGGGACTACTCCAAGGAAGAATGCCCAGCACCCAAGTATTAGGTATGAGTGACGTCACACGCGAGACAATTTAGTCATAATAAATATAGCAATATGTTCTAAACTGAAAGGTGGCTTTTATTATTTGTAGAGGAAATAATTAATCATTTTGTTTACAATATTTATTTATCATTACACCAAATGAAGAAACCTTTAAAAAAAATTAATATAAGGTTCTGTCTGATATTATTATATACGTTTCTAAATGACAACTGTTTTGAACAGTATCGGTTATTCTATATTAGTAAAATATACAATCTAAGAATGGTTTACATTTCTCTTTTTTGAAATAATATAGGTAACATGCGCCTTCATATGAGAGACCTGTTTAGTGCGGGGGTTGCGGATAAGGGTTATATCCGGGGGGTTGCTGCGGGTACTGTGTGCCGGCAGGATGATAGTATTGCGCGGCAGGAGCGGCGGGCGGACCGCGAGGCGCGTGATGCGGGTACGGGAGGGTCGCGTAAGGGTTGTACACGGCGGGCATCGGAGGCGCGTAATATGCGTAAGAAGCGGCGCCGTACGGGAGAGGCATGCCTGAAATAAACAAGCACGGTCACATCGTCGTCGCCCGACCCGCGCCGGCCCGCGTTCATAGAGACGCTAGAGAGCTCACCTTGCGCCTGCGTCGGGTACGGCAAAGAGGTCTGCGGAGCGGCGGGCGCCGGGCGCCCAGGGTTCTCTCTATGGGACGTCGCCGGTTCGGGACCGGGTGGCGCGGGGGCTTGACGAGAGGCCGCCTGGGTCAGGTCTTTGAGCAACTCCTCCTTTTCCGTTTTACGTGCGAAACAGTAGTCTGATACCTGATGATAATATTAACTATCGTCGTATTTTTGACGCGAAAGCCACACTGCAGCCTCGATGTGTCTATCACCTTGTTTTGGAATGAGAGTAGCATATGAGTGAGTTCATTGTAAAACTTGTTTCCTTCCTGAAGGTTGGCATGTAGCTCCCGGTACGCGTCGTGAGCCGCCGATAACCGAGACACCGCCTGTTCGCGACCGGTCGCCGTGCGGGCCGGTAACTGCGACTGCGCCGCCCTGAACCGATCCATAAGACTCTCCTGCTCCGATAGAGAACTGCGCACGCGAGCGCTCATTGGTGCTAACGAGGATTCTGGCGTCTCACCGGCGTCCACCGTGGCTGGTGCTACAAACAATTACCAATAAGAACCGCTTCGACACGACTCCGCGATCCACGTGATCGCCGGGTGTGTTCACCGAGTAACTCCGTTTCGAGCGCCTCCCGTTCCACCTTCAGTGACTCCATCTCTGATAACAAGCCCCTGATCACGCCGGCGGGCCCCTCTTCATCCGCGTGACCGCCCTCCCCGGCCGGCAGACCCGACGCCAACTCGTCCTCGGAGCCGCTCAGCGCGAGAATTCCGTCTTCATACTGTTTGAACTTCTGGGAGACCACCTACGAATATATTAATGTAGAACGCGAGTCGTCGAAAAGGCATCGTCTCTGGTTAGTCTCACCTCATCAGCCTGCACTGCATTCTGTAGTACCTGTCGGTACTTCTCCAGGCTACTGCGGAAGGATTCAGTGAGCGCTGCACTCGGGGACCGGGTCCATCTGGCACCGAACCGGTTTCGTAGATCCTCATCGGACTGCCTCTCCTCTCGCAACATCCGTTCAGTCTCATCTAGGATCTCCCTGTTGCGCACGAGCAACTCTGGCAACTCGCTCTTGAGACGCCGGAGCTCCTGCGCACCTCCGTGTTCCCTCACGGCCGCCCATTGCCGTCTCAGAGTAGTCGGCAACGCGCCGTCGCCCTCGTTCGGCAGCGGCAGTCGGAGCTCCGCCAGAGCGGCGTTGAGCGTTCGCGTGGCCGCTCTCAGTGAGGAGACGTGCGAATGTGCCAATTCGGCACGACGTGCGGACGCGGCGGCGGCGCTGCGGCGAGAGGCCACCGATTCCAGCTTCGCGAATAGGTCGGGAGCCCCGCTCCACCGCTCCGGTATCTGTGAGGATGCGTATGCGTGAGCGAGTACGTCATCGAGGCGCGAATCCGAGAATCGCGGAGTACCGGCAGCGGCTTCACGACGGCGGTCCGCGGAAGAGCGGCCAACTGCTGCGCCTCCGGGATCCGGTCGTGATAAATGAAATCGTTGTCCCGGACGGCAGCCGCCAGACGACGCTCGCAATGCGACCGCCACTCCGCGTATAGTCCCGCGTCCACCTTCGTCCGGACCGACTCTAGCAGGGAAGAGGCGAGCCTCAACCGCGCTATCTCTTCCCCGTAGAGCTGTTCAGTCCCGCAGGCGAGAGCGCCGAAGTACTGCGCGACGCCGCGGACGGCCGAAGTTTTCGCGACCGCGGAGGCCAGAAGGTCCCTCTCCCACAGAGCGCGGCCGGGCTCCTTAGACAGCGCCTTCGTCGCATCAGAATACAACTCTTCGCAGTGCGCGGCGACCTTGGAGATCATGCCTTCTTTCATTTCATCTGAGAATACACATATATCATGAGCGAGCGAGAGCTCGGCGCGTAGCGAGCGCCGCACGAGATGATACCTTTCACACACTTGTAGAGTACCACTTCCTGCGCTTGGGCCAGCATGAGACGATGCAGCGCGAGCAGAGCGTCCGGCTGCAGGTCGGGCGTAGGCTCCGTGTGGACCGCAGACAGCACAGTACGGTGTAAGGTTTGCAGGACGCTCGCGCTCTGCTGCAGGAGCTTGGCGGCTTGTTGCTGAGCACTGTCCGTGGCCAGACTGGTCGCGGCCGCCACCGCCGATTGCATGGCGGCCACGTTGAACAACACGCACACACGCTCAAACTCCAAGGAGCACAGTGCTGTACAGAATAAGAACGCATATCCTTAAACTTCGGATGATCGGTTGGCTGAGCAACTGTACTGACTCGTCCCACCACTCCCGAGCGTGTTTCCACTTCATAGTAAAATTGCTAGTTACTTTTCAGGACAAAGCTACTTCTGATCCTGTAGTCTCTAATATACTATAAGTAGTGGTGTCAACGGGATTATCTATCCTGTCTATCTGTCTGTCCATATCTACAATATAATTTAGGGCTATTTTTTTAGAAATTAGGAAATTTTTAAAAAATTTGGGGAGATCCTCAGTCTGTCTACCCCTCTTTGAACATACATATCATTAAATTGAGAAAGCGAAATGGTCGGAACCGCGAGCAATTAGCAGAATGCATTATTAATAACCTCCTTTTGAAGTCGATTAAAAATCGACGCCCATTTGTTGTATTCATGGCGAAAAACATTGTAATTAATATGATAGTGAACATTGTTATACCTTTTTGGAATCTGTGTGAATTGTAAATATTTTAAAAACAACGGTCCCCTAATCTTACGTACAATTTTTTCTCACACCAGCTACGTTTAAATATTTTGTTAAAAATTTGATAAATTAAATTTTGTTTAGATTTTAATTTTTTATTTAATTATGGTATAACATTTTAATTAGAAAGATCTGTGTTTTCTCAACCCATTTAAATAAAAATACCATTATAAATTCATTTTTGTGTATATATATTGTAGATATTGAACCCCTCCATCTACAGAATAGTGTTGATAGCACTACTTACGGGACAACCTGTATACACTTCAGAATCTAAACTACGCCAAATTGGTATGCCCTTCCAACAGAGTTGTCGGGACAAAATGTGGGCAATCTGTTGCATCAGAATAGTGTCAATTATAATATGTATTACTTCTAAGGAAGCAAACGTATTAAGAAAATTTGTATAAAGGAATGTGAGGTGTTCTGCTAATAATCAATTAAAGGAAGATGCCATTCTTGGGCCCGCTTCATATCCAAGTTTGTTAACAAAAATATCTAATTTTTGTTAAGATTGTTATGTTACGCATCTGTTGCCCATTGATAGTCATGTTTAATTTCATAAAAAACACATTTCATTGATTTTTAAAGCATAGAATACCTCAAATTTTGCATCAAGAAAAGTCAAATTACACAATATACCGGGTAAAAACATTAAAACTGATGAATGTAGACTTATTTTTCCACAAAAGCTAAAAATCATCAACATAAAGAAAACTGGGCTCGTTTCTGTCAAACGGGCATTCTCCTTTTAAAAATGTTTATAATGAGTTAAGACCATTCCGAAGTTGTTATGAGTCATGCGACACTCACTGAGGCTCCTCCTGCCGCCGAATATAGAGCCTCTGTCGAAGGCGTCCTTCCACTTGAACGGTATTTGCACCTCCTGCGCCGGTATCTTTGCGATCAGCGACGTCAGCTGGTCGTAGTAACTGGAAACGAGGCGCACTCAGACGCGGCTCTGACGCAGTGACTCACACATAATTACGTCTACCTATAGATGACCTCCAGCGATGACTTGTCTGATACTTTCCAGATCGCACTCGCTCTCAGACGCGATAACTCGTTCAGCGCCTCCGTGAAGTCCTCGGAGTCCTCCGCCGACTGGATCACATTCTTTAGAGGCTTCACGATATCCACGTCCGAGGAAGTCTTCAAAGGAATCGCCTGCAGCGACAACTCGGCCATTTCTCTACACAGACCATATAATAGTGCGAGCACGGCCTAGCGACGGGGTGACAGTTCAACTGTCATTTATGGTCATTGATGGTCATCAAGATTTTAGGCCGCCACGAGGACCAAGTATGAGTTTATATTTACGTAGCCACGGCGCAAAGTGAACACTCTACCAATCAGACATTATTATTATGACCGCGTTTGGCATAAATACATACTCCACAACATTAATAATGAAATGTGGTATTATAATATAAAAAAAACCTTTTCAAAAAAAAAAGTTGAACCGACTTCAATAAACACTAAAAGCACTCAAAAGTGAAAAATAATTTTTCACAAGAGTATCTACACACAAAGTAATAAACATAAACACTAATAGGTGTTTATTATGTGTTTTTGTAAAACACACAGCATCTATGAAGAAGCTATCCTTGATTTTTCTGTTTATCTAGCCTAATTTGTACATAAATCAACATATTTACCTTAATTGATGAATACTTATCCTTTTAATTGATCTATCACCACGCCAGGCGATACCTCTTGTCGCTTCACTAGAAACGTCATAGCGTTTTTGATTTTTCTTGAGGCCGTTTGTACAAATAAATTTTTTTTACAATATAAATGTAAATACGCGAAATTACTGAAATATTCTTCATATAGTTTTGTTAGTAAGTATTATTTCTTACTTTGGTCGCTGGGGTAAACCATAATCGGTAGGAAATGGCCGATGAACATAATAGGTAAGTCAACTTACTGATTTGGTAATACAAAGGATGCTGATTCTATTGCATCAGGTACTGAATATCAGTTTTTAAATAATCCAGAGATATATGAAGAATTCAGTAAGTAAAAGAATAAGATAAATAAATAAAATAAAAATAAAAAGGTTATATCAAAAGTAAATGAAAAGAGGGTAAAATATAATCTGACTACCTACAATTTAATTCTCCAAACTGGAAGGCTGTGTAATACAGTAAGATATTAAAGCCATATTTGACTGCCTTGGGTTTCACTGAACTAAAGGTGAACACAATTAAACAATTTATATAAGAGCGGCCATGGTCTAGCGGTAGAGGGTGATATCTCACGATCGATACAACCCATATTGAAGTCTCACTAGATGCTGGCTGGTAGTATTGTGTATGTACTTTGGTCGCTCAGTGCCTGAGTTATAGACTTTAAAAAAAAAAAAAAAAACAAGTATAATGATAATAAATAAATGAAATAGTAAAAATAAATTAGTTAATTATACAGATTCCCTTGCAGATAGCTTATCAATCCAATACTCAATTTTGCTGCGAAGGGGCTTATAACAGGTGGTCGACTGGGCACATTCAGAACAAGAAAACTTAAACAATAACAATTTATTTCATAAGTTGTTATAAAAGCTTTACTAATAAATAGGAAGTTATGACATTTGTTAAGAGATATCCTTTTCAATGGGTTGCATTTATTTAAAGCGCTAAGCTAAATTTGTTAGCTTTTCAAGTGGAATACAATACTGGTTGAGAGATAATAAGAATATATTTTGTAAATAAAACAAAACCACTGAAGAGTGATATTACAAGGTTACCAAGTTATAGACTAATAAAAAAATAAGAGTGACTTCTTATTTAGAATAAATTTAATAAGAATAAGCTTTTATAGGAATAAGCAATAAAGTAACAAGTAACAGTAAAACTAAAAGTAAGAAGCAAAGTGGCTATGCTAGCTTCATAAGTCTTTGGTAACAAAGATATTGATCTTGATAATAATCTTGATCAGTTCAATAGGGACAGACCCTACCTCAATAGATATCTCAATGAAAATAGAAGTGCAACATTTAAAATTTGGGAAGTGCTCCTTATACTAGAGCTATGTTTTTGATCCAAGATGTTCCTCATAAATAAAATAATAATGATAATAATATGGCGACATCAGACCCGTGTTTGATCTCAGAGGTCTCGATCAATACATAAAAAACAAACATTTTGGAATGGCATCACAGATTACCGTTGTTGATTTTTATAATTGCAGAACACAAGCATATTTTTATATACCAATATTTGGAGATATATAGGTGTTTATTTTCTAAAGATTGTTTACAGGAGAGACATACTACAATTGATATGCCGACCCTTCGGCCTCTCTTCTATTCCCAGAATTTTACAGCCTAAAAGATTGGATTGCAGAAATCCTATGAGCAAGAGCATATCAGCTCTTACTATATTTGGATGAAAATGAAATTCGTCAACCAAGACCATTCCAAGTTAGTGACTCAGGTTGCAGAAACCATAAGTCGCTTGGAGTATCCAGTGTGCTAAAAGTCCATCAGTTCATCTGACTGATGGTTAAATCCCTGAATCAAAATGCAGCACTTTTTTCTGCACAAGAAAAAGGGCGATGCACTTTTTAATATCAAATGCAGCAGATGCAGGTTGGGTTGCTCATCTGGACAACATACGTGACACACTTTAGCACCATATGCCCCAGAGCCTTTTCTTACCAAATGCAGCAGCAGCAGATGCAGGTTGGGTTGCTCATCTAGACAACATACGTGGCATACTTTAACACCATATACACTAGAGGCAGACAAGGTTGCTTACCTAAATTCGCACTTTTTAATATGATGCAGCAGATGCTAACTGGGTTACTCACCTAAGAAACATCCATCTTTCAAAGAGATGAAAGGTTTACCAGAGAGGATGGCATTCAAACACGATGGGATGTTTTGCATATGATACCACTATAGACAACGTCTAAGAGATTCTCACATACTAGCTCAGAACTCCTTACATACTTAGTGGTAACATCCGAAACAAAGGCGCGCACACTCTCTGGCGTTACGAAAATTAACTCGCAAATTATTGACATTAGCAGTACAGACATTGTCAGCCTTTTTACCTTCCAGGAAGGTACATGAGCATTATTGACGTGTAAGAGTGCAGTTTATCTGTCTATTTACTGATATAATTGAATTGAATTGGCTTATTGCCTCTCAAGAGACTTCCAATTGATGGAAGAGCAATGATAGAGACTACACAGATCATATTGCGAAAAGGGGGCAGACCCATAATAAAATTGTTCGCATCAACACAAACCAAAATTAGGCCAAGACATGTGACACTAGACTTGGGGTTTTGTGATATTTTTTATTCGTCAGTGGAATTACTAGCCATCTCCCAACCTAAACTCATGAATATGAAGCCATTTAGTCACTGCAAGCAAATTTACATAATATTAGCAGAGTGGCATCAATGTTTTTTTTGACTGCTGGATCTACCGATGACAGCTTTGGAACCACCAATATTAATTACCTACTAATAACCTACAGAGGGTTTTAATAGACAATACAATCTTGCTCAGGTAGACAGATTATCACGGAGAGTATAGAAAGGTTGGGGACTGGACAGATTAAATATTAAACTAAATTGTGATAGACAGTTTTTACAATAGAGTTGGAGACTATCTAATTCATGTACTTATAGAATGCCAATTAAATGGTGGCTTGGTTAGTATCCTAAAAATAATATTATAAGAGTTCCTCTAGGAGGAGTTGCAGATTTTATCAAGGCTAACAGCTATGTTTAGAAGATAATCGAGCTTTATATAGTATGATTATCATATAAACTAATTTATTAAACAAAGAGGCAGATCAACTTATTGTTGTAATCTGTATAAGTTGTTCAGAATTTTTAAATCATACAAAGACTTAAAGCAATCTCAATTGCGGGATTTATATGATTCCATTATGGGAGACAAAATTTATATTTGACTAATTTAAACACCACAGAAAGATCCTCTTTTTGACATATTCAGAAGAACCGCCATTGTTCTCTTTCTATCTTTTGGACGCAGAGTTCATGATTTATCATAATTGCATATCTCTAAAGACAAATTAATTCATTCAGACCATGATACAATGGTCTGATTATATGGCCAGATCTTGGCTCTGCTCTGCAGACCATAGGTGAGGTGGTTAGTTACTTTCTGAACATACAGTATTAAGTGTTTAACATAAATAAATTAATAGAAGCATCTAAGACAAGAAAAGGAAGATTTAAGTAATTTATTTTACACAATGTACACTAGCAGTGTTGCTATGTATGGTCTACTGCTTTTTATTGAATGTACATATTTATTGTTCGAGAACTCACTTCGTACTGATAGATAACACTAAAGAAGCAAAGACAGATGCTCATGAGTTAGTGTAAGAATAGCATTGGCTTCATGTGGCTGGGCAGAGAATATACCAATCAATTATTTACGGATCAGAGGAAATTTGGAAGATTTTATAGAATTGCCAATATTTTTTACTGTTGATCTACATAAAAAGAAAAGGGGAAAGAAAATTATTATTATTTTCAAATCTTACTAGTATATGTAGCTACTTTAGATAAATTCTGAATTACCTTAAGGTGGGTATAATAATAGCTTTCCTTTTCTTACTGAAGATTAAATTACTTTTATGTTTTGATTTTGAATGTAATCTATGTGAATTAGGTTATCTATTGAAAAGTTTTTAATTTCCTAATATTTGTTTATGTTGGTGTAATATAATGAAGTATTATATTAAGGTCATGTCACTGGACATGTACCTCACATGCAAAGTAACAAGATAATTCACAACCAGCACTAAATGTCCTTGTGGCAGATAGTATTAGAGAAGATGGTACAGGGCATAATAATATGGCATGTAAGGTTTGCAGAGGTGTCATCTACTCATCCGTTGTCACTAGTCAGGGCTTTACCCTGTGACGGGTCATATTTAATTTAAACAGGTATCACATAGCATTATTATTTCAATTTTTCTAATGAATCTATCACCAGCAGATATCAAACAAGTCTTCATAGATGCTGTGTGTTTTACAAAAACACATAATATTGATGTTTTGCATTACAACAAAACATTTATTATGTGTTGGATAAAACACACAGCATCATAGCAAGTTTCTTGCTGGTGGATATACAAGAAGACTTCCTACCGGTTGAAGACACTATGACGTTTCTAGTGAAGCGACAAGAGGTATCGCCTGGCGTGGTGATAGATCAATTAAAAGGATAAGTATTCATCAATTAAGGTAAATATGTTGATTTATGTACAAATTAGGCTAGATAAACAGAAAAATCAAGGATAGCTTCTTCATAGATGCTGTGTGTTTTATCCAACACATAATAAATGTTTTGTTGTAATGCAAAACATCAATATTATGTACAAATTAATTGTCTATATACCTTCCACATTTTTGGAGTAGGTGCCAAGCTATACAAAAAAAACCCGAGTGTTTGGCGCGCTTTTGCCCGGGAAGGTTGAGGTGTTTTTTTATCCCTTTCCTTAATTAGTTTAGTGGTTATTATTGTGTAAAATTGGTGTTATTTTGCGTAATTTTATGCTACGCATGTGAGTAATTGTGGAAACATTAAAATTCACTCTATATGAGGCAACAGAAGCGGTTTTTTTTGTGGTTATCCCACGCCGTGAAAACGCTCATATTGTGACGTGACCGGATGAATTGCCGCCAAATACTCCAAAAAAGCGTCAAATTGTAAAACACCATTGCAATTTGATGTAAAAACTTCAAGAATTTACTACAAATGAGATATATATTATATTACTGAAGACATGGCTGTATGGGCTTTGTACCCTTTGCCTTCCCAGAATGGGAGAATTAACAAAAACAAAAAAAAAAACCCAAAAAGTTGTTTCAAAATCTGAAACTTATTACATGTTTTTAAGATAGGAAATACACTTAGATATCAAGTATATCTATAAACGTTAGCTTGGCACCTACTCCAAAAATGTGGCAGGTATGTAGACAATTAATTTGTGCATAATAAACACCTATTAGTGTTTATGTTTATTACTTTGTGAGTATATACTCTTGTTAAAAAATATTTTTCACTTTTGAGTGCTTTTAGTGTTTATTGAAGTCGGTTCAACTTTTTTTTTGAAAAGGTTTTTTATTTTTCCATTTTTAGGGTAGCGGACCAAAAACAGCAAAAACTCCCTATTAAACGTACAAATACTAATCGTAGTTCAAATTAAATAAATCTAACAAAAAAGAAACTCGTACAACCCCTTTAACCCCCTTTCATATTGAATTTCGGGAAATGCTGAAATACATGTTTCGTTTTTAACCGACTTCCAAAAAAGAGGAGGTTATATGTTCGTCGCGTATGTTTTTTTTTATGTATGTTCATCGATTTTTTCTAAACGGCTGAACCGATTTTAATGATTCAAATTGTACTGTGTTAAGCTGCATCCCATAGTGGTCCCATATATTTTTCTAAGATGCACAGTGTGCAGTTTTTTAGTAAAACGGAAAAAAAAGTCAGTTTGTAAAATTTTTTTGCTCTGATTTACTTGAAATTTGGCAAACATACTTTACAAAATAAATAATGAAACACGTGTTTCAGCATTTATTGAAATTCAACCCCTAAGGGGGTGAAATGGGGCAAAATGGGTTGAATTTTTTTTATGTCAGAATTACTTGAAATTTGGCATACATACTTTACAACATAAATAATGAAACACGTGTTTCAGCATTTCTTGAAATTCAACCCCTAAAGGGGTGAAACGGTTTACCCCGTTGGTTGATTTTCTTAAAATCAGACGAAAGCAGATTGCTTTACCACGTTAATAATGAAACTTGCGTTTCACCCCGATAGACAATTAATTTGTACATAATAAACACCTATTAGTGTTTATGTTTATTACTTTGTGTGTAGATACTCTTGTGAAAAATTATTTTTCACTTTTGAGTGTTTTTAGTGTTTATTAAAGTCGGTTCAACTTTTTTTTTTAAAAGGTTTTTTATTTCACCTCGTTTCACCCCCTTCGGGGTTGAAACGCAAGTTTCATTGTTAATGTGGTAAAGCATTTCTGCTGTTTCAAGTAAATCCTATTTAAAAATATTCATACAAAGTTACCCCGTTTCACCCCTTTAGGGGTTGAATTTCAAGAAATGCTGATACACGAGTTTCATTATTTATGTTGTTAAGTATGTATGCCAAATTTCAAGTAATTCTGACTAAAAAAAATTCAACCCATTTTGCCCCGTTTCACCCCCTTAGAGGGTGAATTTCAAGAAATGCTGAAACACGTGTTTCATTATTTATTTTGTAAAGTACGTATGCCAAATTTCAAGTAAATTGGAGCAAAAAAGTTTTACAAACTGACATTTTTTCCCGTTTTACTAAAAAACTGCATACTGTGCATCTTAGAAAAATATATGGGACCACTATGGGATGCAGCTTAACACAGTACAATTTGAATCATAGAAATCGGTTCAGCCGTTTTCAAAAAATCGATGAACATACAAAAAAAAAATACGCGACGAACATATAACCTCCTCCTTTTTGGAAGTCGGTTAATAAAATGTAGACAATTAATTTGTAAATAAATAATAAGCATCTATTCATGTTTATGCTTATTAAATTGTGTGTAGGTACTCTCAATTAAAATTATTTTTTACTTTTTAGTGCTTTGTGTTTTCGTCGGTTCAATTTTTTTCAGAAATGTTTTTATTTTGTAAATTTTAGTTGTAACTGTAGATTGATTGTATGGATAACATTCTAAACGCGCTGTTTAAATAAAATGTGATGAGTGGCGGGCTTATAGACAGACACTCTCGAATCCTCTCCGATAAAAAATGAATCATTAAAATCAATCGAAATATCCCCTAATTTTCCACCCTTAGAGATGGAATATTTTATTCCTTAAATGGGATCAATCCCGAGATGTACTTTATCAAACAAAAAAAAGAATCATCAAAATCGGTTCACCAATGGCGAAATATCCCCTAATTTTCCACCCTTAAAGGTGGAATATTTTATTACTTAAATTGGACCAATCTCAAGACGTACTTTATCAAACGAAAAAAGAATCATCAAAATCGCTTCACTAATGGCGAAATATCCCCTAATTTTCCACCCTTAAAGGTGGAATATTTTATTCCTTAAATGGGACCAATCCCGAGACGTACTTTATCAAACAAAAAAAGAATCATCAAAATCGGTTCACTAATGGCGAAATATCCCTTAATTTTCCACACTTACAGATGGAATATTTTATTCCTTAAATGGGACCAATCCCGAGACGTACTTTATCAAACAAAAAATGAATCATCAAAATCGGTTTACTAATGGCGAAATATCCCCTAGTTTTCCACCCTTAAAGGTGGAATATTTTATTCTTTAAATGGGACCAATCCCGAGACGTAATTTATTAAATAAAAAAGAATCATCAAAATCGGTCCACAAACGACGGAGATATGAGGGAACATCGCCACAAAAAAATAATAATAATACACGACGAATAGATAACCTCCTCCTTTTGAAGTCGGTTAAAAATAACAAGTATCCACACACAAGTTATTATGAACAAAATTGTCTACATACCACCAGATTTTTGGAGTAGGTAGATTTTCATTTCCTTTCTTTCATGTAGTAAGCAGTTGCAAAGATCCGCGCATGCGTCGCGGCCCCCTCGAGGCGTTACGCTCTCGTCCTCTAGTCTTTCGTCCGCTTTCACCCCGGGCGGCGTGCGTCTATACGTCGAGTGTCAGCAACAGGCCGTCGGCAGGCAGCGCTGCAGACTTTTGCATAGAGCCGTGGTCGCGCATTTTGTGCGCAAATGTAAGTAAAGGCCGAAGTTCTGTCGCGGGGATGAGTCAGCGAGTGATGCGCAGTTCGCGGAGAGCTCTCGACGGTCTATCGTAGTTTTGTTATTGTAACATTGACGATGCGGTGCTCGATATTTATAGATTGTTTGGGTTGAACTTAATAACAGATCAAAGTGTGGAGCTGGCGGAGTGCATGGCGCACGAGAGCGACGGCGAGGAGACCGCGCCCGCAGAACTCCTGGCCGAGGTGAGTCTTCCGGTCGCGCGCGTCGACGACGTCGTTCGCGTCATCCTCTCGTCCGTTGCAGTTCTTGTCGGCGATCATGAGCGAGCGGTACGCGTCCGCGTTGCATTATTGCCGTCTCATACTGAGCTACGAGCCCAACAACAGCACCGCGAACGGACTGCGACCGCTGCTGGAGGAGCGCGCGCGACAGTCCGACGGCGAGGAGACCTCGGCGTCCTCGTCGTTGCACAGCGACAACGTACGTATCGGCCGCTCGTCCGCGCGTTCGCGCCTCGCGGTCGCTGACCGTCTCGTCCCGCAGGAAGACGTCGACATGGAGCCGGAGGAGGACGAGGACGAGGACGAGGACGCGGAGGACGAGAGGGAGTCATCGCTCGAGGAGACCTCCGGTGAGCGTCGCGATCGCGAGCGCCGCGTGCGCCCCCACCGAATATGTTGACGCGTCTGTCTGTCACAGGAGGCAAATTATACTCATCCAGCTCCGGAGGCTCCGAGGAGAGCGACAACAACGGTAACAGATTGCACTCGAGGACACCCTCTCGCTCGGATATGCACAACGATAACGCGACCACGGAGGTACGTCCCCGTACGAGAGAGTCCATTCACTCGGGACGTTCGTGTTACCGCTCGAATTGTTTCAGTGCGGCGGCGGCGGCGGTGAATTGCAGCGATTGTGCGCGCGACTCTCTCGCGTCGGGAAGTGAACGCCACCATTAGTTTGTTTCTCCCCTCACCCACCCGTACGTGTGTGTGTGTGTGTATGTGTGTGTGCGCATTATGAGAAGACTGAATGTATGTATGTTGTACAAATATTATTATAATAGTTATAGTCAGTCGGGAGAGACCGATATAGTATTTCGGCCTAACTCATATCTGTTTGTAAATTTTATATGTATTATATTGCGTATGTAAAATATAGCTGATTTCATTTAAAACGACCTACGCGAGAATAAAGTTACTACAAATCGTTCTCCGTGTCAACCGATGTCACCACTTTGTGTTCGACGCGACTAAGTCGGCCGCGCAAATTGCAAATCGAGCTACGAGTCATTTCACAGCCAGACGATAACTTGCACTTTTTAACCGACTTCCAAAAAGGAGGAGGTTATATGTTCGTCGCGTATGTTTTTTTTAAATGTATGTTCATCGATTTTTTCTAAACGGCTGAACCGATTTCAATGATTCAAATTGTACTGTGTTAAGCTGCATCCCATAGTGGTCCCATACATTTTTCTAAGATGCACAGTGTGTAGTTTTTTATTAAAACGGGAAAAAAAGTCAGTTTGTAAAATTTTTTTGCTCCGATTTACTTGAATTTTGGTATACATACTTTACAAAATAAATAATGAAACACGTGTTACAGCATTTCTTGAAATTCAACCACTAAGGGGGTGAAACGGGGCAAAATGGGTTGAATTTTTTCTTAGTCAAAATTACTTGTTTGACATACATACTTTACAACATAAATAATGAAACACGTGTTACAGCATTTCTTGAAATTCAACCCCTAAGGGGGTGAAACGGGGCAAAATGGGTTGAATTTTTTCTTAGTCAAAATTACTTGAAATTTGACATACATATTTTACAACATAAATAATGAAACACGTGTATCAGAATTTCTTAAAATTCAACCCGTAAGAGGGTGAAACGGGGTAAAATAGTATGAATATTTTTAAATCGGATTTACTTGAAACAGCAGAAACGCTTTACCACATTAACAATGAAACTTGCGTTTCAACCCCGAAGGGGGTGAAACGAGGTGAAAAAATCAATATTTTTAGTGGCAAAACACATAATAAATTATGCTCTACAATATAAATAATTATATATTAACTTGCGTTTCACCCCGAAGGGGGTGAAACGGGATAAAATGGGTTAGATTTTTGCCAGATTTACCTAATTCTTAGTACGAGTATATTTGGTCTACACACAGCAAAAAAAAAACGAAACATGTATTTCAGCATTTCCCGAAATTCAGCTTGAAAGGGGGTGAAAGTGGTTGCACGAGTTTCTTTTTTGTTAAATTTATTTAATTTGAACTAAGATTAGTAAATGTACGTTTAATAGGGAGTTTTTGCTGTTTTTGATCCGCTACCCTAAAAATGGAAAAATTAAAAACCTTTTCAAAAAAAAAAGTTGAACCGACTTCAATAAACACTAAAAGCACTCAAAAGTGAAAAATATTTTTTAACAAGAGTATATACACACAAAATAATAAACATAAACACTAATAGGTGTTTATTATGTACAAATTAATTGTCTACATATCTGCCATATTTTTGGAGTAGGTGCCAAGATATACCAATTCAAAATTTCAGAATAAGAATTACACTTGGATATCTTCCTAGATATCAAGTGATATAGATATCAAGATAATCGTGTGCTTGGCACCTACTCCAAAAATGTGGTAGGTATGTAGACGGTTAATTTGTACCTAATAAACACCTATTAGTGTTTATGTTTATTACTTTGTGTGTAGATACTCTTGTTAAAAATTATTTTTCACTTTTGAGTGCTTTTAGTGTTTATTGAAGTCGGTTTTTTTTGAAAAGGTTTTTTATTAAAGACTATAATGCCTAATGGATTTTTTCCAGTTATTGCTAAGGTCCAATTGCACCAAAAGGCCCGTTAAAGTTACTTCGACTGTTACATTTCACGATGACTTTTACTCCACACGCGCTGCACCATCATCGTGGAAATTAATATCTTTATCGATAAAAGGATGGCTGATGTAATTAGGAGTACATTCCCCAAAAATTTATAGAAAAACATATTTGACTTCTTTTCATACAATTGACGTGTGACCTTGATTTTGAGCGATAAAGTAAACGTCAAAACTGACGGGCTTTTTTTTGAAGCAACCCAATTTTAATCATTACTTTAACGTGAAATAGTTAAGTCATGTGGTGCGATTGAACCCGAGTGTTCATAAAAAGAGGTGGTTCCTTATTGCATAAAACAGTCTATGCTCACTGTGCGACACGCGCCTCGCACTGACCTCGGACTGTCGACTAATCGGTGCTGGCAAATAGTCGCCTATTTATTAGTGACCTATGCACCAAAGTAAAACTTATTCATTGATAATAAGGTTTATTCTATTTTTATTATTCTTGGATACATAATTGTTTTTAAATACGATACGGGGTGCCGATCACGAACCGATGCTACTATGCCAAAAGCCACTCGATCGAATCCAAAAACATGGGATCTGGCGCGTCACCGCCACCCGAGTGGTAACGAAACGTCAAATCCCATAACATCGTTTTCGAGTCGGACGAGTGGCTATCGGCTTCAGCCGCGGAACACGATCCCTCCTCTGCCTCGACACGGCCGCGGAAGGACGCGTGGCCCGTGTCCGCAATTCGGAAATGCGCCACCGAACACAATAAAACAGCGAAACATTCAACTTTATTATTTTATCATAAACAATAACTCGAACATAATAATATTGTCTCTCCATAGACTCTTGAATATAATCGACACGATGTCCGTGCAGGACGAGAGTGGCCCGACACGGAGACGCGGGAACGGCGCGCGTCAGAGGAGCACGTTCAGCTCGGAGCCGCGACGCAATATGGCAGTCTGTCGATCGGCGTGCGGGAGATCGCCGCGAGGATGCACGGTCACCGTGAGCGCGTCCCGGTGCAGAGTGAGCGTCGTGCTCGACGACAAGAGTACGGGCGGGGCGGCACCGGACGCGTGCTGCACCACCAGATACAGTTTCGTCGCCAACTCGATACAATGCAACGCGCGCAACAAGAGGTCGCCGCGGACGCCGCCGCCCGCGCACCCCGCGTCCCCCTCCGCGACGGTCACGCCGAGCAAGTCGTCCGCGGCCGGCGACAGCCACAGTCGCAGCAGACGCCCCGCGGGCAGACGCCGGCGCACCCGCAGAGACCGCGGCTCGAGCAGCAGCAGCGCGGCCGTCGACAGCACCGCCAGCACGGGTCGGACGCGTCCCGCGCGCGACACTTTGCCCACGACGTCCGCGAACACGACGTAACCGTCCGCGCGCACGCCCCGCGACCGCCACGGAGCCGACGAGCGCAGGCGCACGTAATCCCCCACGAACGGATGCGCCACGCTGCGACAACGGGCCGCGTATACACACGCGCGCACGCACACGCGCCGACACACGGAACACCCACCTGCAAGGGTAGCTCTGCTTCTTGTCTTTGAAGAGCACGGAAGCGGTCACCTTCTCCCTCATCCTGTTCCTGGCGGTCTGGTCGAAGCCGAAACGATACCTGTGACACTGTCGGAGAGAGACGCTTCATATGAGACACGAGAGCGGCGAGAGGCTCACACTGCCAGTCGTTATTAAATTATATAGTTCGGTCGCTTTCGTCATACTCTCCAACGATGATGCAGCGCGGCGAGCAGTTCGTCGGTGCGTTGCAACTGCGCCGTCGCTCGTTCCGGCCACGATCGGCACGACGGCGACGCGTGGCCCTCCGGCAGACGCGACCACAGCGACGACAGATAACGACGACGCTGAGGACGAGATCGCGGTCAGAAGACACGCTCGTATTCGGAGACGTTCGCGGGTCGCGCGCACTCACCACCCACAGCCTGTAGCTCCTCTGAATGACGACCGCCGCTCTCTCGGCCGCCGCGTCCGCCCGCGCTCCCGCTCGCAGTCTGTGACGTCGATACGCGCGTTGAAGGACCCGCGCGGCCGCCCTCGCCCGCAAACATTCCCGCCAACGCCGCTGCACCGCGGTCACGAGCACGCGAACTCGGGCGCTGCGCCATCCTTCCAACACGAGCATCGTGCGCGCGTTACGGACGTGGACGGCGCCGCGACCGAACGCGAACTCGGAGGCCGGCAGAGGCAACGATCTCAAGAGGGAACGCGCGCGTCTCGACGGCTCCCCTCGTCCGCACCGCCCGAGCGGGCCGTAACGCGCGAGCAGTTCCCGATACGACACGCACTCGTCCCAGCCCTCCCGCATGCTGCGACTCATCTCCACTATGCTGCCGACACAACGCACCGTCAGCGCGTCCGGAGCGCCGAGAGATCCGCGCCCGGGCTCACCTCTGAGAACGCAGCTGATGTCGGACGAGCGCGGCGTCCCAGCGGCCCGCGCGATTGTGCGCGTCCGCTTTCACGCAGTGCACCACGCGCACGTCCGCCGTCGCCGCTCGCGTCTCGAGCGCGGCCAGCAACGCCGACTGACGGGCCGGACGAGGGGCCGGGCGACGCGGAGAACGGCGAGGAGAACCGTCCGGGAACAGCGCGACCAGCACGGGACAAGCGGAACATCTCGCCGCACCGGCGAACCGCCGCACGACGACGGCGCCGGCGCCGCGTTCGGCCGCGTCCTCGCGCCGCACGCAGGCGTACCTCACGACGCCGCCGAAATGTTTCACCGTGAACCTGTCCGGCGCCCGATCCTCGTCGCGCGGCCGACGCCGAACGTCCTCCTCCTCGCGCTCGACCGCCAGTTCGGTCAGTAACGCGACCGCCGGGGACTCGATCCATCGCGGCGCCGAAGACTCGCACGCGTCGTCCGACGCCGCGCGTTCCCGCCGCGACACGAGAGCGTACCGGGTGACGACCGCCTGCACTCTCTCCGCGGCGCAATTGATCAGCAGACGCTCCAGTCCGTTACGGCTCAGGGATTCGAGGCCGTACATGTCGAGCACGCCGAGGGGCGGGCCGGTAGCGCGGTCTCCGGCGGCGCCGCGATTGACGGCCGCCACCAGCCACGAGAAGAGTCGCTCGTAGATCGCGCCCGAAAGGGTATCTCTCGCGGCCTCCGCTTCCGCCGCGAGCGCGTCCTCCTCCGCGGTCCCGTCCCCGTCGGTCCCGGCTCCGGCTCCGAGCGCCCTCAGCACCGCGTTCGCGTCGAGCCCGACCGCGTCGCACGCCTCCTCCAGCTCGCGTTCGTTGCGCACGCGCACCCCGAGCGTGCCGTCCACGTTGTGCGCCGGCATGAACTCCAACTGTCGCGTTCGGCACGTGTCACGCGCGTCGTCGCCCGTCGTCGCGTCTCCGTCCGATCTCACTCACCTGCCCCAATTTGAGCAGAAACGCGAGCACCCTCCAGACGTGCGATCTGGTGTCCTCGTCGATACCGAGCGCGCTCATGGCGGACGTGGTGAAGGAGAAATGCGCGGCGTCCTGCGACTCGTCCCCCACCTCCGAGCCCAACGCGCGATAGGCGTGAGCGCCCCGCTGCAATCTCAGCGAGCCTGCGCCGCGAACGAACGTCACGCCCAGCCGCGCGCGTCCGGCGTGCTCGGCGTCATACTCACGCAGAGTGCGACAGTCCGCTCCCGCCAGCAGCTGATAGAAGACGTGGAAACCGCGTTCTCCGTCGCACACGCGTCCGCAGCGACTCTGCACATGAACGATGCGCCGATGTGCCGATCGTTCACTATCTATCTATCAATACATACCCTCTCCAACAAGTCTGCGTGCGAACAATTGCATATATTTACCAACAAACAACATGCCGATTTCGCTCACGAATAATACTCACAGTGCGTGATGTGGCCGCCGACTATCTCGTCCTTGTAGTCATATTCGATGTCCAACAATTTGCCCTGCCGAGATCAACATTCACGTTAAACGTTCGCGTTCCGTGGATTAATATGACGATCGTTCCGCATCACTGACAAATCTGCTCGCGTTGTGGTTGAGCGCGGTGGCGGCGTTCCCGAAGGCCTCGAGCAGAGTCCCGGCCGCGGCCAGACGGCTCCCGGCCGCGCCCCCTCCGCCCGCCACGACGGCCGCCTGCAGACACAGTCGCGCGGCTTCCGTCTTGCCCGCGCCGCTGACGCCCGTGACCGTGACCAGCTGCGGCCGACCCCTCGCCCTCGCTCGCAACGCCGCCGCGAACGCGCCGTAAGCGTGCGGCTCCGCGGTCCCGGCCGCGTGTCTCCGCGCCTCCGCCGCCGTGTACAGCGCGAGAGGGCGGCCGGGGTTCACGCAGAGAACGGGGCCCCCGACGCCGTGCACCCAAGTCTGCGCCACGAACGCACGGCGCTCGGTTATCTTACTCAGTATAACACTTACGAGTCTAAAAAAGGCCACCAAAACACTCGTAAGGGGCAGACTCCAGACTCGGGTCACAGACAGCTCGACATATGACAACACTCCGCCCGATGTAAAGCTAGTGCGGTCCATGAACGGAAACTACTGATACTACAGAGAAATCTCTACAGGGCAGCTGTCGCCTCCGCTGTGCGGACTTGGGGAGACGAGTGCGCGCACTCCTCTCTTGGCTACATTCAAAGTGCTCTCGAAATGAGACAAACACGGGTGTTACATTCGAAAATGGCGGTACTGCCTCGACATGGCATGTCTGCATCAAAACTGCTTTTTTATTTCAGTTATTACACAATACATTAACAAAAGGTTTTAGAAATTGTTCAATGCATGATTTTACTTTCAAATTAATTGTCTATGTATTTATTGAGCATATTTCTGAAGTCTGTGGATGTTAGTCGTCGAAACATGTTTCGTGCTCGGCCCGATGCAATAGCAATCATAGTAAGCATCTATTCTTGTTTATGATTATTATATTGTGTCTGGGTACTCTCGATTAAAATTATTTAGAAGTTTTTAGTGAATTTGTTGCGTTTCAGCATTTAATTAGAGATATACGAGGTCTGTTCAAAAAGTATCGCGAATTTAGCATTGGGCGAAAGCCAATTTTTGTTCTTCCACAAATCCGAGCGGCACGAGCCAATCGATATGTTTAGGTCCTCAGCGAATGGTGATTCCACGATTAGCCAATACTATTTTCTTTATTTCATTAATGTTTTCGTCTGTTGTTGACGTGCTCGGGCGTCTGGCACGCTCTTCGTCTTTCGCATCTTCTCGGCCTGTGAGAACATTTTGTACCACGGATGAACGTCGTTTTTGTCCAAGGTAGCTTCACCGAATGCCAGTCGAGATTCGGAATGCATCCGCGCAAGAAAACGTAAAGCACGGCAGGTTTTCTGCAGCAACATCAACTCGACCACGGAGGCCTGTAGGGTGAAGAAATTCTTGTCAAAAGACTGTAACACCGCTATAGGGTCTCCGCGGAGAACCGACGGTTCGTACACCAACACAGAGATCAGCGAGCTGCTTCTAGAATTCCCTTAGGAGGGTTTGTGGTGACGTCGGGTATAAAGGACGCCAGTTTTTATTCAGCGGTCAGTCATCGGAGCGGAGTCGAAGCGAACGCACGTCTCCTGAGGATGCCACGTGGAGTGGTGAAACGCGTCGAGAGGTTTTTGCATGTTGGTGAAGGTTCTAACAGCTAATGTGACTATGTACCTACCCTCACTAACATTTATTAGCGGAAATTAGTTGCAAAGTAGTGTTTTCAAATAATTAATGTTACAGACAACCCTCTGTGCAGAGGATGCATGGGGGCCGAAGAGACAGTCGCGCTCTTGGAGTGCAGCAGCGTAGACGAACCACGACAGAAGTTCCTCGGCACGGCGAGGACGCTTCCGGAGGTGTGCAGGAACGTCAAGTCTCCTGTCCTTTCTGGAAGACATCGGGCGGCTGCGATGAAGCGGACCACCTCACGCACGACGAGCGGCCATGGCTGCTCAATTGCGGAGAAGGAGCCTGCGAGGAATCTACAATGCATCCGCACACTTGATTTTGTTTTTCACACAAAATCTGATACAAATTCTTTGATCCATTTTTTGGAATAGGCAAAAATCAAATACGAACCGACACATCCAATCAAAACGGCTGTCAAAAATTAACTAAACAATAAAAATGGCCGACCAACAGTATAAGTAATGGATATGAAAACAAAAAAATCAAAGACACGTAGCCCATGAAAATTTGGAATACTTTTTGGACAGACCTCGTATATAGACAATATTGCAGTTGAATTATAGTAATTTTCTTTTGTTTTTTGTGCGTTGGATCAGAAGGGTCTTCATATTATTATGTACATCATCTGTTGACAGTCGAGTCTGAAAGCGCATCTGACAAAAGGTCCCTCTCGAGGTACCGATCAAACTAATGATGGGACACGTCTCTAGTGATTAGAACATGTCTTTGGGAGTCTAATATTAGAGATTAAATCATTTGCCAGTGGAAATTGTTACACATGCCAATGTTTAATAAGATTTTTAGTTGTTTGTTTTCCGAATATACATTAATAAATCATTTTAAATGTCTAGTTAGCCAAAGACATGAATCACAATCATATCCAGCCGTATTCCAATCTCACTGAATGTTGACCAATGTAACAGTGCAAAACGGTCGCTATTAGTGTCTTATAAAGCACTATTCAATATAGACATCTATTATTAGAGCAGTAATAATGGAATGGCCGATGTACATGTGTGACTCACTCGCATTTCAGGATCAATTTGAAAGGAGCCATTTAGCCGAAATGGTGCACTTTCATCCTCTATTGGAGATGCGATGACTCAAATATGAAGGAATACCATATGTTATGACTTGAAATAGGGTTGGCAGATGTTCCACTTCCGATCGGACAGTTTGGTTTCTTGCATATCTGTCTGTTCTGAAAAAATCTCAATAAAGCAGATAATATGGAATTTTCCCAATTATTGGGTCCGGTATTTTTTCTCAACACATCTGACAACCCTACTCACGTCTTAAATGAAATTACGTTCTTACGTAGATAATGTCCCTCTGATAGCGAGCCTGTAGGTTGTGCAGGAAGCTGTCCTCCGAGAGCGGAGCCAGCAGCCTGCCCTCCGCCGCGGCCGCCTCGCTGATCATACCCTAGCTCATCTTCTACGACACACAGCACACTGTTTATTTACATTGTACTCGTTCAGTCATCCGCCAGGCAAAATACAGACCTTAATAGTGACTATCATATAGATATTCATAAGGAGAACCCTATTCTTTAAGATTCCTCATTATGTCTATCACCTAAATAATTTATATTTTGAAATTTTCACTCGTAGAGCACCCATGATAACTCGTCAACCTGACAGTCGGATCGACGTCCGACTCGATGAGACGCAGTGAGACGCAGAGGCACAGAACATCGCAGGGCTTGTCACTTCTAACTATATAAACCATAGAGGATAATGAACACTAGGATTCTCACATTTGCCACTAGATGGAGATGTGGAGCGGGTTTGGTCAGAAACAACAAATTCTAAGAATAGTCTGCAATAGACCTCTTTTTCATTTTAACTATTTTTTTTTAATTGTTGATATCACCCAAAGATCTTACGCAGTACACCCAGTTTTATTATGCTAATTTAAAATTATTAGAGCCGAGTACGATGATTTACGCCGCCCCGTAGGAGCACATTATAAGACATTCTCGTCTCATAATAATGTTCTGTATTGTACCGCGGATCCGTCCACCGATCAGACGATGTTATTTTGACCGCCGAGGTAATAAAAGCGGTGTAAATCGGTGGAGAATTGCGCTCTATTGGGATCGTGCGAACGGAAAAATAACACTACAAGTTATGTATAATTTATTTTAACTACGTTCCTATTCATTATTATTAACTATGACAGTGTAATATTTTCCAGCTCAGCGATGAGGTCCATGTGCTCGAAAGCGTCAGGCGCGACGGAAAAGTGATGTAACAACTTGCTTTTGCGCTCATCCTTGCCGCCATAGTATAATTGGAACTGGTTCGCCAAACATTGAGCTTCCTTACCGTTGAGCACATTCTGGAACAGAGCATACGAGTCAAGGTCTCCCTCGAAACTTACTTATTTACTAGTTAGAGGTCAAAGAGGTTATAATTTTCAATTTCGCACGCATTCTGTTGCTCTAAATATCAAAACCAAAAAAATGAACTAGCCCAAAAGGAAGTCCTCACTTTAAAAAAATATAATTATCTATAGACGCATACTTGTCTTGCTTTATTAGCGCATCTGAAAACTTGTGTGGGCAGATACAGATTTCCAATAAAAACATTTCTGAAAAAAATTGAACCGACTTCTAAATAAAACACAAGGCACTAAAAAGTAAAAAAATAATTTTAATTGAGAGTACATACACACAATTTAATAAGCATAAACAGGAATAAATGCCTATTATTTATTTACAAATTAATTATCTACATATTATTTAGCATATATCTGAAGTCGGTGCCAACCAAATATGAAACTCCGCATTGCTTGATTCTAGGTACATTACCATACATAAAACATGTTTCAAATGCTTGCACCGACTTCAGATATATCTATACTAATATTATAAAGCTGAAGAGTTTGTTTGTTTGTTTGTTTGTTTGTACGCGCTAATCTCAGGAACTACTGGGTCGATTTGAAAAATTCTTTTTGTGTTAGATAGATCATTTATCGAGGAACATCACGTTGCGACTAATAGGAGCGAAGAAACAGTCGAAAATGTGGGAAAAACGGGGAATATGAGAAATTCCGTTGCGTGCGCTGCGAAAACCGTTCGAGATACCCAAAAAATATGTATGAAAGAATTATTCCTCTTTAAATTATCTAAAAAAATGTCCACGACAGTATATGTCTATCTTTTAAGATTAACTCACAATAACCGTTTTTATGATAATCAAATCAAAATTGTTCATCTTTGAGGGCTTCCGTTGCGTGCGCAGCGAAAACCGTTCGAGATACCCAAAAAATATGTATTAAAGAATTATTCCTCTTTAAATTATCTAAAAAAATGTCCGCGACAGTATATGTCTATCTTTTAAGATTAACTCACAATAACCGTTTTTATGATAATCAAATCAAAATTGTTCATCTTTGAGGGCTTCCGTTGCGTGCGCAGCGAAAACCGTTCGAGATACAAAAAAAATATGTATTAAAGAATTATTCCTCTTAAAATTATCTAAAAAAATGTCCACGACAGTATATGTCTATCTTTTAAGATTAACTCACAATAACCGTTTTTATGAAAATCAAATTTGGTCGAAACATAATAATATTAATCTTTATCCAAATAAATGTGTTATGTAACAACTACAAGAATCGGCGCCGACCAGAATAGGCCCGCGCTTAAATTATGAAGGCGAATCTACCGCCAACTCAGAATAGGCCCGCGCTAAAATGTGAAGACAAATCTACCTTCAACTAAAAGAGGTGGCCGTACTGAAGAAATATGAAGACGAATCTACCTTCAACTAAAAAAAGGGCTATATAAGCGGGTGCTGGCGCTGTGAGAAGTCAGTCGAGGCCGCGCCCGCAACGGACCAGCTTAGACTTTAAGGACCTCTCCAACGATAAGACCGTGAGTCGCTTCCGCATTGGAACAACTTTGAGGTATTATCATTGAAGAAGGGTAAACAGTGTTGACACCGTGACCAACTTGTCTCGAGTGTAACTCACCGGTGCATCGGCCGCTTCCGTATCGGAACAGCCTTCGCATCGATAGGGTTGCCCTGCGGGATAGTCGGACTTGGGTCAACCCTGACGTACTTTTCGGTGATACGCAAGCGCCATATAGGGCCTTGCCTCTCATCTTTATTTTGTAAATAGTTTCATTGTGTATAACTTTAATTGTTTAATTTTGTTTCAAGTCACTCTGACACATTTGCGTTAATTGATTTTGATTGACGCGCTTTTAATTTTGCTTGCTTTGTTTATATTTATTTTGCTTGTCCTTCAGACGACCTTGTGTATTTTTTTTAATATACCTATTATATGTGTTTCTTTGTCTTTTACTAGTTTTGTTCTTCGAGACCCCAAGACAACGACCCACCTGTCGGTTACAATTGGCGCCCAACGTGGGGCCCAGAAGAGTTATATTTTGGCGCCCGAACACGGGCCCATCCGTTACAAATTGGCGCCCAACGTGGGGCCCGAAGAATTACATTTTGGCGCCCGAACACGTGCGCCATGCTGTGAGACGACATCATAGAAAATTCTCAATCACCTTGGGCTGCATCAGTTGTTTTGGTCCCCAAGAAGTCCGGAGAGATACGTGTTTGCATCGATTATGTCAACAGATGTTACGAGACGGCATCATAGAATCTTTACCTTGCGCTGCACCAGCTGTTTTGGTCCCCAAGAAGTCCGGAGGGACACGCCTTTGCATTGATTATCGCAGGCTAAACTCCGCTACAGTATCCGATGCGTACCTGATCCCACGCATTGATGATCTTCTACATGAAGCAAAATCTACACACAGGAATATACGACATTTGATATTCTTTCTTCGAACCTGTTCCTGGTACCGAAGATTTATAAATAACTTCGCGAAGATTGCAGAACCATTGACGCACTTGACGAAGAAGAGCACTGTCTGGAAGTGGACGAAGGAACAGGAACAATCTTTCAACTTTCTGAAAGAACAGTTATTTACGGCGCCTGTTTTGTGCCAAACTGATGACACCAAACCTTACGTACTGCATAACCGACGCCAGCAACTACGCTCTCGGAGCAGTTCTAGTCCAAGGGGAGGGAGAAGACGAGCATCCTGTCGAATATGACAGCAGCATCATAGACATTATATTACAATCTCATGGGCCAACTTCTTATGAAATTGCAGATCCAGAAAAGCCTGACATTCCTGTTGGGGTCTACCACGCGTCTGCCCTGGTCCATTATCACGGGGTAACCACAGACCTGCCAACACCACTGCAGCCCACACGCCGTAGAGGACGGCCAAGACTTCAGCACACTGCTGCAGCAACCATGGACGACAGTCAAGGCAACAGCGCGCCGAAACTGCACGCTCGCCGTAGAGGACGGCCAAGGCTTCAGCACATCGATGCAGCAACCATGGACGCCGAGGCTACACACTCGGACGACCCGAGTTGCATCACATCGAGATTGCACAGCCTAGGACCTGACAACAACAATCAAAGTCCTACCTTCCTCGCCGGGACGTCTTCAGAGGTAGAAGGGGAGACTGTAACAACTACAAGAATCGGCGCCGACCAGAATAGGCCCGCGCTTAAATTATGAAGGCGAATCTACCGCCAACTCAGAATAGGCCCGCGCTAAAATGTGAAGACAAATCTACCTTCAACTAAAAGAGGTGGCCGTACTGAAGAAATATGAAGACGAATCTACCTTCAACTAAAAAAAGGGCTATATAAGCGGGTGCTGGCGCTGTGAGAAGTCAGTCGAGGCCGCGCCCGCAACGGACCAGCTTAGACTTTAAGGACCTCTCCAACGATAAGACCGTGAGTCGCTTCCGCATTGGAACAACTTTGAGGTATTATCATTGAAGAAGGGTAAACAGTGTTGACACCGTGACCAACTTGTCTCGAGTGTAACTCACCGGTGCATCGGCCGCTTCCGTATCGGAACAGCCTTCGCATCGATAGGGTTGCCCTGCGGGATAGTCGGACTTGGGTCAACCCTGACGTACTTTTCGGTGATACGCAAGCGCCATATAGGGCCTTGCCTCTCATCTTTATTTTGTAAATAGTTTCATTGTGTATAACTTTAATTGTTTAATTTTGTTTCAAGTCACTCTGACACATTTGCGTTAATTGATTTTGATTGACGCGCTTTTACTTTTGCTTACTTTGTGTATTTTTATTTTGCAAAAATACATATTATATGTGTTTCCTTTTCTTTCAATAGTTTTATTTTTCGAGATCCCACTACCCAAGAAAAACGACCCAACCAAGCGGGTTACAATTGGCACCCAACGTGGGGCCCGAAGAAGTAAATTTTGGCGCCCGAACACGGACCCATCTATTACAATTGGCGCCCAACGTGGGGCTCCGAAGAGTTATATTTTGGCGCCCGAACACGGGCCATCTATTATAGTTATTAATTAAGAGTATTTAACTGTGAACACAATCGTCTTTGACATCACCTAATTTCAATAAACATCTTATAAGATAATACAATTTTAAAATAACTCTAAAACAAAATTCACACGCGGCGTATGATGACGAGGCGGGGAGAGGCGGGCGGAGGGGGGTGTAGCTCTACGAGGTACCATGCCGCTTTAAAAAATATATTCTTTTTAAAACTACTTTAAAATATATTCTATTAATTATGTAACTAAATCGTATAAAATAAGTTGTGGGTAACAGCTATAGGTAATTTATAATAAAGCATTATCTTTATCTTATGTGTAACAATAACTTGAAAAAACCCGGGCAGCGCCGGGCACTGTCAGCTAGTGCTAGATAAAATGCATATAATTAATTTGTAAATAAATAATAAGCATTTATTCCTGTTTATGCTTATTAAATTGTGTGTATGTACTCTCAATTAAAATTATTTTTTTACTTTTTAGTGCCTTGTGTTTTATTTAGAAGTCGGTTCAATTTTTTTCAGAAATGTTTTTATTTTGTAATTTTTAGTTGTAACTGTTGATTGATTGTATGGATAACATTTTAAACGCGCTGTTCAAATAAAATGTGATGAGTAGTGGGCTTATAGACAGACACTCTCGAGTCCTACCCGATAAAAAATTAATCATTAAAATCAATCGAAACATCCCAAATTGACAAGTGGAATGCTTTGCCCTCCCATGTATTCTCCCAATCCTTTCACCTTGGATCCTTCAAGCGGAGCGTGAAAAAGCACCTTCTCAGGCCGGCATAGTGATGGCGACTGGAGCCACCGTGCGAGCGGTTCTCTAGTCGTCAATGCTCATGGACCTCCACTGCGTTTACCATCAGACCAGTCGAGGTCACATGTCGTGCCAAAAAAAAAAAAAAAAAAATCCCCTAATTTTCCACCCTTAAAGGTGGAATATTTTATTCCTTAAATGGGATCAATCCCGAAACGTACTTTATCAAACAAAAAAAGAATCATCAAAATCGGTTCACTAACGGCGAAATATCCCCTAATTTTCCACCCTTAAAGGTGGAATATTTTATTCCTTAAATGGGACTAATCCCGAGACGTACTTTATCAAACACAAAAAGAATCATCAAAATCGGTTCACTAATGGCGAAATATCGCTTAATTTTCCACCCTTACAGATATAATATTTTACTCCTTAGATGAGACCAATCCCGAGACGTACTTTATCAAACAAAAAAGAATTATCATAGTCGGTTTATAAACAGCGAAACATCCCCTAATTTTCCACCCTTAAAGGTGGAATTTTTGATTCCTTAAATGGGATCAATCCCGAGACGTACTTTATCAAACAAAAAAAGAATCATCAAAATCGGTTCACAAACGGCGAAACATCCCCTAATTTTCCACCCTTAAAGGTGGAACATTTTATTCCTTAAATGGGACCAATCCCGAAACGTACTTTGTCAAACAAAAAAAGAATCATCAAAATCGGTTCACAAACGGCAAGACATCCCCTAATTTTCCACCCTTAAAGATGGAATATTTTCTTCAAATTTAAAATTGACCAATCACGAGACATACTTTATCCAACAAAAGAAAAATCATCGAAATCGGTTCACAAACGGCGAAACATCCCCTAATTTCCCACCCTTAGAGGTGGAATATTTTCTTCAAATTGAAATGGGACCAATGCGGACATATACCCTATCCAACAAAAAAAGAATCATCAAAATCGGTCCACAAACGGCGGAGATATGAGTGAACATCGCCACAAAAAAAAAAAAAAAAATACACGACGAATAGATAACCTCCTCCTTTTGAAGTCGGTTAATAATAAAAACATTTCTGAAAAAAATTGAACCGACTTCTAAATAAAACACAAATCACTAAAAAGTAAAAAAATAATTTTAATTGAGAGTACCTACACACAATTTAATAAGCATAAACATAAATAGATGCTTATTGTTTATTTACAAATTAATTGTCTACATTTTATTTAGCATATATCTGAAGTCGGTGCCAACCTAATATGAAACTCCGCATTGTTTGAATCTAGGTACATTACCAATCATAAAACATGTTTCAAATGCATGCACCGACTTCAGATATATGCTAAATAAAATGCAAACAATTAATTTGTAAATAAATAATAAGCATCTATTCATGTTTATGCTTATTAAATTGTGTGTAGGTACTCTCAATTAAAATTATTTTTTTACTTTTTAGTGATTTGTGTTTTATTTAGAAGTCGGTTCAATTTTTTTCAGAAATGTTTTTATTTTGTAATTTTTAGTGGTAACTGTATGTTGTATTTTTTTGTTGTATGTATAATTGTATGGATAACATTCTAAACGGGCTGTTCAAATGAAATGTGATGAGTGGCGGGCTTATAGACAGACACTCTCGAGTCCTACCCGATAAAAAATGAATCATTAAAATCAATCGAAACATCCGCAAATTTTCCACCCTTAGAGATGGAATATTTTATTCCTTAAATGGGAACAATCCCGAGATTTATCAAACAAAAAAGAATCATCAAAATCGGTTCACTAATGGCGACATATCCCCTAATTTTCCACCCTTACAGGTGGAATATTTTATTACTTAAATGGGACTAATCCCGATACGTACTTTATCAAACAAAAAAAAAATCATCAAAATCGGTTCACAAACGGCGAAACATCCCCTAATTTTCCACCCTTAAAGGTAAAATATTTTCTTCTTTAAATGGGACCAATCCCGAGACGTACTTTATCAAACAAAAAAAGAATCATCAAAATTGGTTCACAAACGGAAAAACATCCCCTAATTTTCCACCCTTAAAGGTAGAATATTTGATTCCTTAAATGGGACCAATCCCGAGACGTACTTTATCAAACAAAATAAGAATCATCAAAATCGGTTCACTAATGGCGAAATATCCCCTAATTTTCCACCCTTACAGATGGAAAATTTAATTCCTAAATGGGACCAATCCCGAGACGTACTTTATCAAACAAAAAAAGAATCATCAAAATTGGTTCACAAACGGAAAAACATCCCCTAATTTTCCACCCTTAAAGGTAGAATATTTTATTCCTTAAATGGGACCAATCCCGAAACGTACTTTGTCAAACAAAAAAAGAATCATCAAAATCTGTTCACAAACGGCGAAACATCCCCTAATTTTCCACCCTTAAAGATGGAATATTTTCTTCAAATTTAAAATTGACCAATCACGAGACATCACTTTATCCCACAAAAGAAAAATCATCGAAATCGGTTCACAAACGGCGAAACATCCCCTAATTTCCCACCCTTAGAGGTGGAATATTTTCTTCAAATTGAAACGGGACCAATGCGGACATATACCCTATCCAACAAAAAAAGAATCATCAAAATCGGTCCACAAACGGCGGAGATATGAGGGAACATCGCCACAAAAAAAAAAAATAAAAAAAAAAAATACACGTCGAATAGATAACCTCCTCCTTTTGAAGTCGGTTAAAAAGGAGGAGGTTATATGTTCGTCGCGTATGTTATTTTTATGTATGTTCATCGACTTTTTTAAAACGGCTGAACCGATTTCAATGATTCAAATTGTACTGTGTTAAGCTGCATCCCATAGTGGTCCCACACAAGATACACAGTGTGCAGTTTTTTAGTAAAACGAAAAAAAAAGTCAGTTTGTAAAAATTTTTTGCTCCGATTTACTTGAAATTTGGCATACATACTTTACAAAATAAATAACAAAACACGTATTTCAGCATTTCTTGAAATTCAACCCCTAAGGGGGTGAAATGGGGCAAAATGGGTTGAATTTTTTTTAGTCAGAATTAGTTGAAATTTGGCTTACATAACAACATAAATAATGAAACTTGCGTTTCAACCTCTTTGGTATTGTAATTGGTACTGTGCACCTACTCAGGTATGTAGACAATTAATTTGTACATAATAAACACCTATTAGTGTTTATGTTCATTAGTTCGTGTGTAGTAGTCCAGGAAATGAAGCATCTTGGCTCGCAATGTTTTCGTCCACCATGGATTTACTTGGAATTTTCACAGAAGGTAGGGAATAGCTCAAGGATCATTTTCCATATCATGCTGCTGTACGCTAGAGCCTCGGGGGTGGTTGCTACCCCATCTCGGGGGTGGAATTTTTTGTTATTACATTTTAACTGTAGGAATCGACGGAAAAAGTAATTCTAAGAAAAAAATGTTCTATACGTTTTTTTCGTAAAACTAATATTTTAAAACTCGAAGTTGAAAGTAACAGTTTTTTGACGAAAAAATCGACTTTTTGAAATGGTTTTTTTGCGAATAACTCCAAATATATGCATTTTATCAAAAAAGTGTCGAGAGCCAAATTGTAGCTTTTAAAAAACAAAAACAATGCTTTTTATAATCTTTCCACGACAAATACGAACTGAGACAGCAAATTAATGCTTAGCTTTTTTCGTCAAATGCATAAATTGGAAGATTTAAAGCCAAATAACGAGAAAAATTTGCATTTTTCGAAGAAAGCTCATAGAATCTTTTCTAAAGTATTTGATTAGAGCTTTCAAACACAAAAAAAATGTCTAGCATGAAAATTGACCGACTTATGATCAAAATAAGATCGGTACCCGCTTTTTTCTACGAACAAAATCTGTGAAAACAACCCCCAAAGTACCCCCTAATTAAAATTGTCGCCACCCTTCTGTGATTCTCTTTTCTATTCTATTCTATTAATACACCCAAGAAGTTTGACCAATTTAAAATGCCTAATTTAGAAAATTTGGAGTTTAAGAGAAAACGATTTTTTTTAATTTCGTGTTTTTCACCCTTTTCCTAAAAATATGTCCCAAAATACTAAAGATATGAAAAAAACTATATAGTACTAAATTGTAGCTTTTTTAATGACAAAAATTTCCCTGCGTTTTTGTACAGTGAATATTCGGCGAGATATAGCCGTAGTGTAGGTTTACGATCGAACATCACCTCATTCGAGCGCTTTAAACTCATTTAAAAGTTAGGGATCTTAAGTAATTTAATTCACATAGTCTTATAGCTCTTGAAAAGCCCTACAAAATCGATTCTGAAAAAAATTTTCTATCACCTAAAATGAAGGAGCTAGAAAAACCGATCAATTTTTTTTTCGAAGGTAGTTTTCAAGGGTAGTTTTTAACAAGGGTAGGTTGAAAGATTATGAAATTGTATCCTAAAGCATGAAACAATCATTATATTTTTACCCATATTAAGGTTTTTAATGCTATTTTATCATTTTTGACAATAAGGGGTAGTTCTCACCCCTAAAAAACAAAAAGCGTACAACGGCACAATATAGAAAATGAACTAGAGGGTGAAATAAGCCTAATCCTAAATCGGTGCTGGACGAAAAAATTGCCAGGTATTACCATTTTTTTTCCTTCATTTCCTGGACTATACAGGGTGAATTTTTCAAGTGGGCTTTCATGGGCAAATCCTAAACTATGAGAGATATCGAAAAATGCTGAAAGGAGTCTCGATGCCGATTTTGATGAAAACTAAAACTGCATTATTAGATTTTTGATAAATCCATTTTCCCGGCCAGGAATCGAACCTGTTGATTTTGAAGAAAAAAAACACTCTGTATTATTGCACCATGTGATAGTGTTCCTGATAAGGATCAAATTCTGGGAAGTAATGATATACGGCAAACCAAAGAAAAGTGTAGATTTTTAACAAATTGTCTCTTATTTCAATATATTTATACATTACCTACTACATTTATTATGTTTTGATTTAAAATCTCGCGCTCTTCGAGGTTAAAAGCCATAACCGCCAGATCTAACACCTTTAGATTATTTTCTCTGGGGGCATGTCAAAAATGAAATTTACAAATGTACGTACAATGAAATTAATGACTTAAAACCAGCGTTAGGGAATATTCTGAACGGAATCAATAACCTTGTGATGTGGAATGCAGTAGACTCCTTGAGGCGTCGAGTTCAGCTATGTATTGACAATAATGGCTATCATTCTGAACAATTGATTAATTAAGATTTAATTACTTAATGTTAAAAAAAAACAGGATTTTGCTAAAAATCAAGACTTTTCTTTCATTTAACCTCGAAGAGCGCGAGATTTTAAATCATTATCATGATTTTCAATCAATGTACCGGTAATGTATAAATACATGGAAAAAAGAGACAATTTGTTAAAAATCTACACTTTTCTTTGGTTTGCCGTATATCATTACTTCCCAGAATTTGATCCTTATCAGGAACACTATCAGATGGTGCAATAATACAGTGTTTTTTTTTCTTCAAAATCAACAGGTTCGATTCCTGGCCGGGAAAATGGATTTATCAAAAATCTAATAATGCAGTTTTAGTTTTCATCAAAATCGGCATCGAGACTCCTTTCAGCATTTTTCGATATCTCTTATAGTTTAGGATTTAGCCATGAAAGCCCACTTGAAAAATTCACCTGTATATACTCTTGTTAACTTTTTTTTTTTTTTTTTTTTTTTTTACTTTTCACTTTTGAGTGCTTTTTGTTAACCGACTTCAAAAGGAGGAGGTTATCTATTCGTCGTGTATTTTTTTTTTTTTTTTTTTTTTTTTTTTTGTGGCGATGTTCCCTCATATCTCCGCCGTTTGTGGACCGATTTTGATGATTCTTTTTTTGTTGGATAGAGTATATGTCCGCTTTGGTCCCGTTTCAATTTGAAGAAAATATTCCGTCTCTAAGGGTGGAAAATTAGGGGATGTTGCGCTGTTTGTGAACCGATTTCGATGATTTTTCTTTTGTTAGATAAAGTATGTCTCGTGATTGGTCAATTTTAAATTTGAAGAAAATATTCCATCTGTAAGGGTGGAAAATTAGGGGATGTTTCGTCGTTTGTGAACCGATTTTGATGAATCTTTTTTTGTTTGATAAACTATGTCTCGGGATTGGTCCCATTTAATAAATAAAATATTCCACCTTTAAGGGTGGAAAATTAAGGGATGTTTCGCCATTAGTGAACCGATTTTGATTATTCTTTTTTTGTTTGATAAAGTACGTCTCGGGATTGGTCCCATTTAAGGAATAAAATATTCCACCTTTAAGGGTGGAAAATTAGGGGATATTTCGCCATTAGTGAACCGATTTTGATGATTCTTTTTTTGTTTGATAAAGTACGTCTCGGGATTGGTCCCATTTAAGGAATAAAATATTCCACCTTTAAGGGTGGAAAATTAGGGGATATTTCGCCATTAGTGAACCGATTTTGATGATTCTTTTTTTGTTTGATAAAGTACGTCTCGGGATTGGTCCCATTTAGGGAATAAAATATTCCACCTTTAAGGGTGGAAAATTAGGGGATATTTCGCCATAAGTGAACCCATTTTGAAGATTCTTTTTTTGTTTGATAAAGTACGTCTCGGGATTGATCCCATTTAAGGAATAAAATATTCCACCTTTAAGGGTGGAAAATTAGGTGATATTTCGCCATTAGTAAACCGATTTTGATGATTTTTTTTGTTTGATAAAGTACGTCTCGGGATTGATCCCATTTAAGGAATAAAATATTCCACCTTTAAGGGTGGAAAATTTGGGGATATTTCGCCATTAGTGAACCGATTTTGATGATTCTTTTTTTGTTTGATAAAGTACGTCTCGGGATTGATCCCATTTAAGGAATAAAATATTCCATCTCTAAGGGTGGAAAATTAGGGGATGTTTCGATTGATTTTAATGATTCATTTTTTATCAGGTAGGACTCGAGAGTGTCTGTTTATAAGCCCACTACTCATCACATTTTATTTGAACAGCGCGTTTAAAATGTTATCCATACAATCAATCAACAGTTACAACTAAAAATTACAAAATAAAAACATTTCTGAAAAAAATTGAACCGACTTCTAAATAAAACACAAGGCACTAAAAAGTAAAAAAATAATTTTAATTGAGAGTACATACACACAATTTAATAAGCATAAACATGAATAGATGCCTATTATTTATTTACAAATTAATTATATGCATTTTATTTAGCATATATCTGAAGTCGGTGCCAACCTAATATGAAACTCCGCATTGTTTGAATCTAGGTACATTACCAATCATAAAACATGTTTCAAATGCATGCACCGACTTCAGATATATGTTAAATAAAATGTAGATAATTAATTTGTAAATGAATAATAAGCATCTATTCATGTTTATGCTTATTAAATTGTGTGTATGTACTCTCAATTAAAATTATTTTTTTACTTTTTAGTGCCTTGTGTTTTATTTAGAAGTCGGTTCAATTTTTTTCAGAAATGTTTTTTGTTTATTGAAGTCGGTTCAACTTTTTTTTGAAAAGGTTTTTTATTATTTTTAGTGTTAACTGTACCTCGATTGTATGTGTTCTAAATTCTAAATGCGCTGTTCGAATGAAATAGCGCGCTGTTGAAGGGTAATAGGTTTATAGGCAGGCCCTCTCCAGTAATAAACCTAACGAATATAAAATGAACATTAAAATTGACTCACAAATGGCGAAGAAATCATGTAAAATAGAATTCATCCTCTAATTTTCCACCCTTAGAGTTCAAAGATTTTCTTCAAATTAGACCAATCCCGAGATATACACCATCCAACAAAGAATGAATTATCACAATTGGTCCACGACAGCAAAGAAATCAGGTAACATTACCACAAAAAATACATATATATACAACGAATTGATAACCTCCTCCTTTTGAAGTCGGTTAAAAAGAGATCTATACATGGATACATACTTTGTCATACTCTCCTCTCATCAGGACGATACCCTTATCCATCAGCTCCGTATAGTGTATCATTGTGAGGCATTCGGGGGCGTTCTCCTTGTGCACCTGGAGGGCAGGCATATAACGGTAAACCCATTTGCATGATGATGCAAAATAAATATCATACAGTACAAACATATTGCACCTGATAGGCCAGCAGCGGGGTGAAGTGTAGCTCGTGCCCGCTGCTCTGGCACATGAAGAACTCATAGCCGCTCTCTCGTGGCAACGGGAACAGAAACACAGGGTGGCGCTCACAGGTCTCCAGTAACTGTTCATAGAGGGCGACGGGGACGGAAGCCGCTATCACTTGTTTGCTTTTGTGATACTCCTCCCAGAGGGTTTGAATTTCTAGGGCGTCCTTGTCCGCCACCAGATCTATCTTGAAGATAGATTCTAGCCTCTTCTGTTCGGCCGCAGGCGGACTCTGCAACTTCGTCTTCGGATTCAGTACGGATGAATATTGTCTGAAAGTGTGCCGAGAACGGTGAGATGAGTCTCCGTGTGTGCGTTCCGCGCGAGTCTAACCTGGTATCGACGGACGCGAACTTCTTCCGGCGCTCTTCTTCCCTGCGTTTGTCCGCCTGCTCGACTCGTTGCATGAACTCTTCGGGCGACGTTCGCTGCAACTGGGCGATGCGCTGCGAATACTTCTCATAATAAGGATTTTTTTGTAACTTCTCCAGGGCTTCGTCCAGATTCACGGAACTAGTCATTATATTTCTCGTGTGCGCTGCCGCCCTACGGAAGAGTTTCACCTTCCCAATTATTATATCTGTGAGCCTCACTCCCATAACCTGCAGCAGAAATAATTAATAATAGCAACCAGCAGCACCGAGCACATTACATATAGCTATCCACAGACTTAGCTATCCAAAGTACTATATAGTCTGTGTAGCTACCTTTTCTTTTTTTTTTTATATGGCGTATAACAATTTGCCAGTGTTAAAGTAAATATTTTTGCATCAAGTTAATAACAAATTGTAGTTATATGTATTTATTTATTTATATGTATTTGTATCCACTATCTATTCTTAAATATATCCTTTCCAATATTGCGATCCCTTTCCCTAACTTTGACACTGGCAAATTATTAATGCCATAAGAAAAAAAAATAATAATAACATAGTCAAAGAAATAGTACATCACGAGTCATTCATTCATCACACCGAACAGTTAGGTCAAATCTCAGTCAAGTCAAAAATTGTTCCAGTAAAGTGGTAGAATCTTTACTGAAACTTCCTAGGGAGTTTTGGAGGGAAAATGGAAACACAGGTTTTCTTTTGAATTGTTTGCCCACACTCACGCACGTTTACGAACACTTATGTCCATTTGCACCATATGACTTAACTATTACTGTCACGTTAAAGTAATGGTTAAAGTTAAAATTGGTTTGCTTCTGCGTCTTATTGAGCGAGCCACCAGGAGTCACGATTCTCAACAATACGGGAGCGACGAGGAGAGAGATTGGAAATACACCTAGATATCAAGTATATCAGCATTTCCAAAAAATACGATATTTTCAATCGATGCCGTTTCACGTTTGCTTGACACCTACTCCAAAAATATGAGAGGTATGTAGACTCATGGACCTCCACTGTGCTTACCATCTGGGTGCCGATTACTCTTATTGGTGAAGAGATATCGCATTACGCTATCATGGTGTAAACGCAACGTAGTACATGGTCCTCTGAAGACGTGCTGTATGAGTTTTAATCCCCTTTTTGGCGGCCATCTTGAGACGTCAGGTTGTCTGTTTTGAATTATTTTCCTAAACTTGGTGGATTATTAACCATTAAGTGTTTGTGAACGTGCGTGAGTGTGGGCAAACAATTCAAAAGAAGAGAACCTGTGTTTCCATTTTCCCTCCAAAACTCCCTAGGAAGTTTCAGTAAAGATTTTACCACTTTACTGGAACAATTTTTGACTTGACTGTTTGGTGTGATGACTGAATGACTCGTGATGCACTATATTATTAACTTGATGCAAAAACATTTACTTTGACACTGGCAAATTGTTATAATGCCATATAAAACAAAAAAAAAAAAAGTAAGTACTATTGGTCTGTGTGTAAGTTCTAGTCTGTGGTAAGTCCGATTGTCTGGTCGGCCGGTTCTCGATATGTAATTAGTTTATATCAAATAATATGGAAAATTTCTCGCAAATAGAGAATATAGGCGAGGGAACCTACGGAGTAGTGTATAAGGCTAAGGATCGTATTACAGGGGAGGTGGTCGCATTGAAGAAAATTGACCTTACCAAGTAAGTTTTGGCGCGAAATTGAACTGGTCGTTTTTTGCCTCAATTTCATTATATATTTTTTTACCTTTTATTGAGAAATGTAACATAGCAATCGTGAGTCGTCATAATTGTGTTATAACACTGTTAATGTACGAATGTAGAGTCAATATCTATATTTGGGCTGCAAAGTCACAGGTAATTAAAAGATGTATTTATTAGTGAACAGGGAGGAGTGCCATCGACAGCGCTGCGAGAAGCATCTTTGTTGCGAGCGCTTCGACACGAGGGGGTCGTGAGACTGCGTTCCGTAGTTTTGGCGGGGCGGAGATTGCTGTTGGTGCTGGAGTATATGCCCGGGGATCTCCGAAGAGCCCTGGACGCTCGCCCCGGAGGTCTGCCTCCCGCCCTCGCGCGATCGTATCTGCGACAGCTGCTCTCAGCCCTGCAGCACTGTCACGCGAGACTCATCCTGCATCGGGACCTCAAGCCTCAAAACGTGCTCGTAGACGGGGACGGACGCCTCAAGTTGGCGGACTTCGGACTCGCGCGCGCCGCCGCCGTTCCCCTCCGCGCGTACACTCGCGAGGTGGTCACCCTGTGGTACCGCGCCCCCGAGCTGTTGCTGGGAGCGCGCTTGTACTCGGCCGCAGTGGACGTCTGGAGCGCTGCGGCGATCGCCTTGGAGATGGCCGTCGGCCGAGCCGCTTTTCCCGGCGACTCTGAAATCGACCAGTTGTTTCGAGTGTTCCGCGCGCTCGGCACTCCGACGGGGGCCGCTCTTCGCGCTTTGCCCGATTTCCGTGCCGCGTTCCCGCGTTGGCCGGCGCGGGGCGTGTCGCGTCTGCTACCGGGGACTCTGTCGGCCTCGCACGCGGAGCCCTTGGCGGAACTGTTGACGGCCATGCTGCGCTATGAACCCCGACAGCGCGTATCGGCCGGACGAGCGTTGCGGCACCGTTACTTCACAGACACGGGACTCGTGCGCCCCGACTCGCCCTCTCTAGAATCCTCCGAGTCTTGACCATATGCATACGTATTATTCATAATGCTTTCGATCTATAATAACATTAAATGTTTATTTATTGCCTTCTGGTTTTATTTAATAGACTTGTTTCGATTTCGAAATGTTCTATTAAAGAGATTGGTCCCATATCTCTTCTTTTTAAAAAAAACCTTAATAAAAAGTTGATACTCTTGTTAAAAATTATTTTTCACTTAAGTGCTTTTAGTGTTTATTGAAGTCGGTTCAACTTTTTTTTTAAAAAGTTTTTTATTTACTTCTATTCTAAGCTAGTTTGTTACTTTTTTTGAAATTTGCATTGTAAACGTTTAATTAAGGAAATCAGTCTAAAATAATTTCACTTTAAAATTCTAATAAACATTTAAAACAAAAAGTAATTTAAAAGATATTTAATTAACTTTATTTAGATTTAAAAAATGAATTCGTCGATCACGGTTTCCAAAGTTTGAGAAGTCCGTCCTCTCCATAGGTGGCGAGGAGATTCTGATGCGGATGATGCGCCAGGCCTATGATCGGCTGATCGTGAGCCGCCACCGAACGCTCCGGCTTTCCGGTCGCCACACACACGGAGTAAACCACTTTGTCGTCTCCCGCCACGTACGCGAGACGACCCCGCGCCGAGAGTGCCACGGCCGACAACTCGGCTCCGCGTCGCCCCGGGCCCAATTCGCGCACCAATTGTCCCGCCGTCGTCAGCAGCGACGCGGCCGGACCCCGCGGTAATACGAGCAGCCATTCGCCCGCCGCGAGCAGTCCTTGCAGCGCCGCCCCGCCGCCGACGCGCCAGCAGCCCGTCGCCGAGCCGGCTCCGCGCGACGACCACGCGCGCACCGTGCCGTCCGAGCCCGCGCTGTACACCGTGTGCCCGTCCGCCGACCACATGGCCGCGTTCACGAACGACGAGTGGCCACGGAACTCTTTCAGCATCTTGCCAGACTTGAGACCGTGTATCCGCACGGTGCCGTCGAAAGACGAGGACAGCAGCTGTGACGAGTCTCGGCTGAATTGCAGACCGGTCACTCCGCGGGAGTGCGCGCGATCGAGGCGCCTCACCACCTGCCCGGTCGTGATGCGCCACACCTGTCGGATGTAGCGTGAGTGAGCAAAACGCGTCGGGTGCATCGAGACAGACGGCAGACGCTCACCTTAATCTTTCCGTCGTTGTCTCCCGCGGCGAGCAGATCCGAGTCCCTCGAGAAAGCGAGACAGAGAGCCGCCGAGTCCATACTCATGAACCGCTCTTGCGCTTGATATCTGAGATCCTTCCGGATCTTACCCGTGGAGTAGTTCCACACCTCGACGAGTCCGTCTACAGAGCCGGTCACCAAGTATTGACCGTCGGGCGAGAACCGCGCCGCCTCCACGTGCGATTTGCGGCCGAAGCGCACCGTGGCCGCCAGCTGCGACACGCTTTCGTCCTCCGGCAGCTCGCGTACGGCCGCCTTGCCGCGGAACAGGTCCAGTCCGGCGGCCGGCAGCAGTCCCTGTCTCTGCTGCCAACGCAGAGCCTGCCCTAGCAGCGCGAGCAGTCGCGAGGGCGGCGCGACGGCGAGTTCGCTCGCGAGTTCCGACGCCAAGGCCGCCCGCCGCCTCTCCCGGCCGGCCGCACCGTAGGCTTCGCGCGGGTCGAAGTAAGTACGCGACAGCAGCGACTCGAGCCGCGCGAACCGCTCGGGGGCCTGGCGCGCCATGAGTCGGCAGGCGGGCGCTCCGCGCAGCACGGCCCGCGCGGCGCCCAGTTCTCGCAGTTCGGCTAGTTCTAGTAGCACCTGCTCGTACAGCTGCAGCAGTTTGTGGTCGGGCAGCTTGAGCGGTGCGACGGCCTTCAGCACGGCATCCCACTGGCCGCCCGTGATGTCGGCACAGAACCCTTCCACACTGTCCACCGTGTTCAGAGACACTCCGGTCTCCTCCTGCGGAGAAGTGAACGCCTTATTCTTAATTTTCGGCAGGTAGAATGTCATCATGAGAAACGCGTGTCCCGGTCGTTCACTACGGTTGTTACACGAGGATACAATATGGGTCAAAAAAAATTAAAAATCCGACCTAGTGAAAACAGTTTCGAGCCGGCCCGAGACACTGGAACTAATTCTGTACAAATGTATCCAGAAATAATATTCTTTGCTGAATAGGATACTTCCGGTACTCAGCACATCGCGCTGAAAATATCTAACGGGAACAAAACTCATAATTATGTGGCGTCTAGCAGCTCGTCCAGGCGTCAGGACGTCGACGTGGGACGGCACTCATGTTGCCGATATTAAAAATATAAAAAACACTTGCCTGAAGTGTTTGCAGAGTTTTTGTCAGATTTGACTCCTTCAGGTACTGCTGGATCAGTCTTATGACGCTGCGGACGGAGAAGAACAAACACATCACATTGTACATGTTACAAAAAAATACCTTAATATAATCGGACACCTACTCTGCGGATTCAATTTCAATAGACATTTCACATTAATAAACACAAGCTATTATGCACAAATACAAATAACAAATCACAGACGAATGACAGCCGGCAGCACCGCCAGTACCCAAAGCTCAGAAGCATGGATTATGGAGTTTAAAGATAATGAAGTGGTCACTTAGAACTAGAATAAATAAATCCAGTATTTACCGCGCCATCTATCCCTTAAACTCCTAACTATTTGGCAACAATACTATTTTTTCTGAGTCTTGTTATTTGACAAGGACACTAATGCAAGTGAAAGTCGACAACTTCCAATGGTAGTGAATAATAAAAATCGGCAAAAAAACAACAAAAAAAAAGTCTGTTAATATTTTTTTTACTATTTTCTACTCAATTAAAATTATTTTTAACCGACTTCCAAAAAGGAGGAGGTCATATATATATTTATTTTCAATGCTGCATCCCGTAGTGGACCCATATATTTTTCTAAGGTGCATAATGTATTTTTTTTTTTTTAGTAAAACGGAAAAGTCAATATGATGTTAGGTTTGCGTCAGGTTAGGTTAGGTTTGCGTCAGGTTAGGTTAGGTTTGCGTCAGGTTAGGTTAGGTTTGCGTCAGGTTAGGTTAGGTTAGGTTAGGTTAGGTTAGGTTTGCGTCAGGTTAGGTTAGGTTTGCGTCAGGTTAGGTTAGGTTAGGTTAGGTTAGGTTTTTTTTTTTTTTTTTTTTTTTGCCTCCTCCTTCCCCTGCTCCACTTCCCTCTGACATACAAGTTGTGTCAGAGACTTTATATATCTTTATTATTTTAATAACTTTTACATTTGTTTTACCTTATAATTAACTTATTATTTCTACTTATTATTACTGTACATCTTTTTATTTTTTGCACTATATAAACAATATGCTTAAAGTATATATTTTTAAACAATATATCTTAACCATAACTTAACTACCTACTTATTTATTTCTAGCTATTACAATTTTAACTACCTTAGTACAATAATTAATGAAATGTTCTCTATTATTTTTATCTTTTAGTATTTTATTCACATTATGCTGCCCAATAACCAACCCTAACTTTTGTTCCAGATTAAACCTATCTGACCCGTGGACGGGGCATTCGAACAAAACGTGCGCGACTGTTTCCTCCACACCTGGCTCACAGATGCACGACGGGTTCTCCTTACATCTGAATCTGGTCAGATATTGGGAGAACCCACCGTGCCCCGTGAATACCTGTGTCATCACACCCGCCGGTCTCAACTGCTGGACTATCCCATACGCCTCCACTGCGTCCGGAAAAAACATCTTGGTGCCTGCGGCCGTTTCTCCAGTCTTGTACCTCTGGTTCCATTCGTCAAGCGACTCCTTTCGGATTTGTCGCTTGACGAATGAAACCGGGCACTGGTCGTAGTCTGGCTTCTTTTTAAGCTTTAGGGCCGCTTCTTTGGCCAGTTGGTCCGCTCTTTCATTCCCTTCCAACCCCGCGTGCGCCTTTACCCAAAACAACGATATTTCTTTATCCTGACGCCTGATTTGCCTTAAATTTTTTCTGGCTTCTACCGCGAGGGAGTGAAGGGAGGCCGGATTTATAACGGATTCCAAGGCCGATCTGGAGTCACTGTAGATGCCAAAGCTCATTTCCGGTCTTGTGAGCATTACTCTTGTGGCCATGCATATGGCCAGGAGTTCCGCCTGATAAACCGTGCAATACGGTGACAGTTTCAGCTTGAGGGCCCTCGTCTCGGCCTCATTGTCCCAAATGGACAATGCGGCTCCGACACTGCCCTCAATCTTACTGCCATCTGTGAAAAACCTGACTGCCTGGGTGTTATGGCTTTGAACTTCGGGTTAGGTTAGGTTAGGTTAGGTTAGGTTAGGTTAGGTTTTTTTTTTTTTAGCCTCCTCCTTCCCCTACTCCACTTCCCTCTGACATGCAAGTTGGTCAGAGTCTTTTTATAACTTTATTTATTTTTGTCTTATTTTATATTTAGTTCTTATTCTCTAGGGTTACATAGTTCTTATATTTTACATATGCTTTATTTATACAGACTGTGGTATACTTAATTTTTTCCTATCTTAATTATATTGCGTATTACTAGTTGTACTAATCTATATACTATTTTTATCTATGCTTGTAATATATATAACTAAGATATATACACAAATCATAATTTAATATTACTTATTCCTATTTATAACTATTTTTGCAATTCTTACACAATATTTTATTAAACTTATTCTTTTTAACTTGTCTTTCATTAGTGTACCAATGTTATTCCTATTCAAGATCACACCCAGCTCCTGCTCCACCTCAAATCTTTCTACAGCGTGAACGGGGCACTCAAACAAAATATGCGCAACGGTCTACTCCGGGCTCACAGACACACGATGGGTTCTCTTTACACTTGAATCTGCTCAAGTATTCCGAGAACCCACCGTGCCCTGTGAGCACCTGTGTCACCACACCGGTCGGCTCGAGCCCCCTGACGACTCGATACGCCTCGATTGCATCCGGGAAGAACATTTTAGTGCCAGCAGCTGTTGTTCCAGACTTATACCTTCGGTTCCATTCGTCAAGCGACCCCTGTCGGATATGTCGCTTGACGAATGAAACCGGACACTGGTCATAGTCTGGTCTCTTTTTTAATTTTAGCGCCGCTTCCTTGGCCAATTGGTCTGCCCTCTCATTCCCTTGCAGTCCCACGTGTGCTTTTATCCAGAACAAGGATACTTCCTTGCTCTGGAGTGTCGCCTTCTTTAGGTGTTCTCGCGTTTCAACTGCAAGGGGATGGAGGGATTTAGGATTGGCGACGGACTCCAAAGCTGACCGAGAGTCACTGTATACCCCGAAGCTCAACTCCGGGCGTTCGACTATGACTCTCACAGCCCTGCATATAGCCAGGAGTTCCGCCTGATAGACCGTACAGTACGGGGACAGTTTCAGCTTGAGAGTCTCTGTCTCGGCATCATTGTTCCATATGGACAATGCTGCTCCGACTTTGCCCTCAATCCGGCTGCCATCCGTATATATTCGGACTGCCTGGGTGTTCTGGCTGTCGACTTGGTCCTGGTCCATCAGGCACATGAACCCCAGGCTCATATGCTCCGCTGGATGAGGAGTCACAGAAAAACTGGCGACCCGCTCCACCTCCCCACCCCCTAGCACCGGTTGCGGCACACCCCTCCTCGCCTCATACAGGGCCGCTGCTTCCTGCACCCTAAGGTCGAGGGGGAGTATGCCGGCCAATACCAGCGCTGAGTCTAGGGAGACGGTGCGGTACGCTCGAGTGAGCTTCTGGGCAAAGCTCCTCTGGACCGCGCTCAGCTGCTTCTGTACCCCCAGTTTCTTAGTCGCCTGTGCCCAGGCACCTGCTGCATACATAATCGTTGGCTCCACCACTGCTGTGTAGATAATGCGCGTCACTTCAGGGTGGAGCCCCCAACTCACTCTAGCAGCTCTCGAGAGCTGTTTGTATATACCCATCGCCCGCCTGCAGACATTCACGGCATGACTGTTGAATGTCAGCTTGCGGTCGATGGTCAGCCCCAAGAGCTTAATTTCTTCCGACAGGCCGATATCAACCCCGCCCATGCTCAGGATTGGTGTGTCATATTTTAACTTGTTAGTCAGAACCATTGCGTTAGTCTTATGAGGTCCAAAGTTTAATTTATTCTTGACACCCCACTCCCGAACATAGGCGAGGGAGGCATTGGCCCGTCTCTGCACGTCCTGTGCCGTATCACCGTCAAAAATCAACACAACATCGTCCGCAAAAGCCTGGCAGTGGTCTCCTCTTCGATCCAGTTCCTTTAATAGAGGGTCCAGGAGAAGATTCCAGAGGATAGGACCGCCAATAGATCCCTGGACGCAGCCTTTATTAGTGTTTTGCGTGTATTGCTCCCCTCCATACCTCACCTTGACAACCCTGTCCTTGAGGTAACTGTCAACGACCTGTCGGATATTTATTGGACAGTTTTCCTCAGCCAGCCTCATTCTGATGGCGGGCCACCATGCGTTATCGAAGGCTCCCTCTATGTCCAGAGACACCATCGCTATCAACTTTCTTTCCTTCAGTCTTCCGCGGATATGGTGCATCAGGTCATAGAGGGAGTCCTCGGTGCTCTTTTGTGGCACAAATCCATACTGGCGAGTACTCAAGTGAGGGAGTATGTGCCACTTAAGTCTGCCAACGGTCATCTTCTCCAGAATCTTTCCCATCACAGGTAGTAGTCCTATGGGCCTGTACGATTTGGGGTTACGATAATCGTCCTTGTTCGGCTTCCTCAGGACCACCACCGTGGCCTCCTTCCAGATGGTCGGGAAGTGTCCTAACTCCAGGCATTTGTTGGCTAGGCATAGGAAAAACACCGGGTCCTTAGAAATGACCTGCTGGCAGATGTCAGCCGTGAGGCCGTCGGCACCTGGGGCCTTCTTCGGATTAAAGCTTTCCACGGCAGTCCTCAACTCAACCATTGCGAATGGTGGGTCTTGTATACCGTCGTCAGGTAAACAGTTTACTCGGCTGGCGGTTAGGTTAGGTTAGGTTAGGTTAGGTTAGGTTAGGTTAGGTTAGGTTAGGTTAGGTTTTTTTTTTTTTTTTTTTTTTTTTTTTTTTTTTTTTTTTTTTTCATCCCCTCTGACTTTACAAGTTGTGTCAGAGACCTTTTTTACTTTATTTAATTTATTAGCAGAATTTTTATTTTGGGTACTTTACTCCAACTAGTTTGCCTTTCTGTTATTTTTCCATGCATTTCTTTATTTTATTTCTGGTCGTTTTAATTGATACTTACACTATACTTACACTCTTAAATCATACTAAATCATACCAATTTATCATACTATCTGCCAGCTGTAAAAAAGCATCTCTTATTCTATCCTATATACAATGTTCTTTTGTCTTACTGTCTATCTTATTATTTACTCAATTCACTATTTTACACAATTCCTATTTTCTATCTTATACTATCTTAATTACATGCTTGCTATATATATAATTATTATATTATATACAGCTCGATTACCACTCACTGACTGACTCACTGACATATATTATGAAGCACTTGCCGGGGGGTTAGAGAGATGATTCTTTTTGGGGCGTGTAGGGGGCGGTCCCGTGACCCCGGGAAAACCTCGACTTTGACCGGAAGTGGACTCTGGACCGGAAGCGATACCGATATCTCGGAAACGAAACGAGGTAGGGCACAAGTGCCGGAACAAAAGTCGTAGGGAATGCCCTCTAATATCGAAATCCATAATTTGTTTTTTCAAAAAAATTTTTTTTTCAAAACTACCCGAAAAAAAACTTTTTCCGCGCCGCGAAGCGCGCCCAAAAAACTAGTTATTATATACAGCTCGATTACCACTCACTGACTGACTCACTGACATATATTATGAAGCACTTGCCGGGGGGTTAGAGAGATGATTCTTTTTGGGGCGTGTAGGGGGCGGTCCCGTGACCCCGGGAAAACCTCGACTTTGACCGGAAGCGGACTCTGGACCGGAAGTGATGCCGATATCTCGGAAACGGAACGAGATAGGGCCGAACTCCCTAAACAAAGGTTGTAGGGAATGCCCTCTAATATCGAAATCCAAACTTTGTTTTTTCAAAAAAAATTTTTTTTTAAAACTACCCGAAAAAAAACTTTTTCAGCGCCGCGAAGCGCGCCCAAAAAACTAGTAATTATTATATGTATACATCATGATTTATTTGTCCTTATTTCTATTAATTACTCTATTACAAACTTTTGTGCAAAATTTTAGAAATTCGGCCCTTTTAGTTTTTTCCTTAAAGATTTCATGGACAGTATTCCTATTTATCGCTGTTTCAATTTTTATTTCAGCTTCTAGCCTTTCCAGATTATGGATGGGGCATTCGAACAACACGTGGGCCACGGATTCGTCCACGCCAGGTTCGCAGATGCACGATGGGTTCTCCTTACACTTGAACCTGTACAAGTATTCGGAGAACCCACCGTGCCCTGTTAACACCTGGGTTATCACGCCGGTCGGTTCTAACTGTCGGACTATTTTATATGCTTCTATCGCATTTGGTAGAAACATTTTTGTTGTGGCACCTGTATCGCCGGACCTGTACCTTTGGTTCCATTCGTCAAGCGACCCCTGACGGATATGTCGCTTAACGAATGAAACCGGGCACAGGTCATAGTCCGGTTTCCGCTTTAGTTTGAGTGCAGCCTCTTTTGCGAGCTCGTCCGCGCGCTCATTTCCCTCCAGACCAGCGTGGGCTTTGATCCAATACAGGGATATGCTCTTATTTAAGAGACCCGCCCTCCGGATGTTCTCTCGTGTCTCCACTGCCAGGGGATGAAGAGAGTCATCGCCCACCACTGTTTCCAGGGCCGACCGCGAGTCGCTGTATATGCCGAAGCTCCCCTCCGCTCTTTTCAGAGCGGTCCTCGTGGCCTCACATATGGCCAGGAGTTCCGCCTGATAGACCGTGCAGTATGGAGGCAACTTGAGCTTGAGGGTACCGGTCTCGGCTTCACCGTTCCAAATGGACAGTGCCGCCCCGACCTGTCCCTCAATCTTGCTGCCGTCCGTATATATTCTGACTTCCTGCACATTTTCTTTATCTACTTCTTCCGGGTCTATAAGGCTCATGAACCCCAGGCTCATATGCTTGGCCGGATGAGGAGTCTCGGCATAGGCAACGACACGTTCCACCTCCCTTCCTCCCAGGGCTGGCTGTGATACCCCCCTCCTCGCCTCGTACAGGGCAGCTGCCTCCTGTATCCGAAGGTCGAGCGGCAGTATCCCAGCCAGCACCAGTGCCGAGTTTAGGGAGACAGTTCGATATGCCCTGGTCAGCTTCTGGGCGAAGCCCCTCTGGACAGAGGCGAGCTGCCTCTGCACTCCCAGCTTTTTCGCAGCCTGGGCCCAGGCGCTGGATGCGTACAATATAACTGGCTCCACCGTCGCCGTATATATAAGGCGTATGATCTCCGGGTGGAGACCCCAGCTAATCCTGGCGGCTCTCGAGAGCTGCTTATAGATGTTGAGCGCTCTTTTACAGACATCCGTGACGTGAGTGTTAAAAGTCAACTTTTCGTCTATCGTGAGCCCCAGGATTTTTATCTCTTTGGACATGCCAATGCCGACACCGCCCATGGACAGGAGAGGAGTGTCATATTTCAGCTTCTTGGTCAGGACCATCGCCTTCGTTTTATGTGGACCAAAGTTTAGCTTATTCATGACACCCCACCCCCGAACATAGGCGAGGGCGGCATTGGCCTGTCGCTGCACCTCCAACGCCGTAACGCCATCGAACACCAGGACTACGTCATCTGCGAATGCTTGGCAATAGTCTCCCCTCTGTCCCAACCCCCTCAGGAGTGGATCCAACAAGATATTCCAGAGAGTCGGGCCTCCTATGGATCCCTGGACACACCCCTTATTTGTGCTCCTCGTGTGCTCCTCTCCACCGTATCGCAGTCTTATACTCCTATCCTGCAGGTAGCTGTCCATCAACCTCCTCAAGTTGACGGGACAGCCCTCCTCTGCCAATCTGACCCTTATGGCCGGCCACCAGGCGTTATCGAAGGCTCCCTCTATGTCCAGTGAAATCATAACAACCAGTTTTTTCGCTTTTATTTTACCGCGTATGTGCTGTAACAGGTCATAGAGGGAGTCCTCGGTACTCCTCTGGGGCATAAAGCCATACTGGCGTGGGCTGATCTTCCCCAGCAAGTGCCACCTCAGTCTTCGTACGACCATCTTCTCTAGGATTTTCCCCAGCACCGGCAGCAGTCCTATGGGCCTAGGTTAGGTTAGGTTAGGTTAGGTTAGGTTAGGTTAGGTTAGGTTAGGTTAGGTTAGGTTAGGTTAGGTTAGGTTAGGTTAGGTTAGGTTAGGTTAGGTTAGGTTTTTTTTTTTTTTTTTCATCCCCTCTGACTTTACAAGTTGTGTCAGAGACCTTTTTTACTTTATTTAATTTATTAGCAGAATTTTTATTTTGGGTACTTTACTCCAACTAGTTTGCCTTTCTGTTATTTTTCCATGCATTTCTTTATTTTATTTCTGGTCGTTTTAATTGATACTTACACTATACTTACACTCTTAAATCATACTAAATCATACCAATTTATCATACTATCTGCCAGCTGTAAAAAAGCATCTCTTATTCTATCCTATATACAATGTTCTTTTGTCTTACTGTCTATCTTATTATTTACTCAATTCACTATTTTACACAATTCCTATTTTCTATCTTATACTATCTTAATTACATGCTTGCTATATATATAATTATTATATGTATACATCATGATTTATTTGTCCTTATTTCTATTAATTACTCTATTACAAACTTTTGTGCAAAATTTTAGAAATTCGGCCCTTTTAGTTTTTTCCTTAAAGATTTAATGGACAGTATTCCTATTTATCGCTGTTTCAATTTTTATTTCAGCTTCTAGCCTTTCCAGATTATGGATGGGGCATTCGAACAACACGTGGGCCACGGATTCGTCCACGCCAGGTTCACAGATGCACGATGGGTTCTCCTTACACTTGAACCTGTACAAGTATTCGGAGAACCCACCGTGCCCCGTCAACACCTGGGTTATCACGCCGGTCGGTTCTAACTGTCGGACTATTTTATATGCTTCTATCGCATTTGGTAGAAACATTTTTGTTGTGGCACCTGTATCGCCGGACCTGTACCTTTGGTTCCATTCGTCAAGCGACCCCTGACGGATATGTCGCTTAACGAATGAAACCGGGCACAGGTCATAGTCCGGTTTCCGCTTTAGTTTGAGGGCAGCCACTTTTGCGGGCTCGTCCGCGCGCTCATTTCCCTCCAGACCAGCGTGGGCTTTGATCCAATACAGGGATATGCTCTTATTTAAGAGACCCGCCCTCCGGATGTTCTCTCGTGTCTCCACTGCCAGGGGATGAAGAGAGTCATCGCCCACCACTGTTTCCAGGGCCGACCGCGAGTCGCTGTATATGCCGAAGCTCCCCTCCGCTCTTTTCAGAGCGGTCCTCGTGGCCTCACATATGGCCAGGAGTTCCGCCTGATAGACCGTGCAGTATGGAGGCAACTTGAGCTTGAGGGTACCGGTCTCGGCTTCACCGTTCCAAATGGACAGTGCCGCCCCGACCTGTCCCTCAATCTTGCTGCCGTCCGTATATATTCTGACTTCCTGCACATTTTCTTTATCTACTTCTTCCGGGTCTATCAGGCTCATGAACCCCAGGCTCATATGCTTGGCCGGATGAGGAGTCTCGGCATAGGCAACGACACGTTCCACCTCCCTTCCTCCCAGGGCTGGCTGTGATACCCCCCTCCTCGCCTCGTACAGGGCAGCTGCCTCCTGTATCCGAAGGTCGAGCGGCAGTATCCCAGCCAGCACCAGTGCCGAGTTTAGGGAGACAGTTCGATATGCCCTGGTCAGCTTCTGAGCGAAGCCCCTCTGGACAGAGGCGAGCTGCCTCTGCACTCCCAGCTTTTTCGCAGCCTGGGCCCAGGCGCTGGATGCGTACAATATAACTGGCTCCACCGTCGCCGTATATATAAGGCGTATGATCTCCGGGTGGAGACCCCAGCTAATCCTGGCGGCTCTCGAGAGCTGCTTATAGATGTTGAGCGCTCTTTTACAGACATCCGTGACGTGAGTGTTAAAAGTCAACTTTTCGTCTATCGTGAGCCCCAGGATTTTTATCTCTTTGGACATGCCAATGCCGACACCGCCCATGGACAGGAGAGGAGTGTCATATTTCAGCTTCTTGGTCAGGACCATCGCCTTCGTTTTATGTGGACCAAAGTTTAGCTTATTCATGACACCCCACCCCTGAACATAGGCGAGGGCGGCATTGGCCTGTCTCTGCACCTCCAACGCCGTATCGCCATCGAACACCAGGACTACGTCATCTGCGAATGCTTGGCAATAGTCTCCCCTCCGTCCCAACCCCCTCAGGAGTGGATCCAACAAGATATTCCAGAGAGTCGGGCCTCCTATGGATCCCTGGACACACCCCTTATTTGTGCTCCTCGTGTGCTCCTCTCCACCGTATCGCAGTCTAATGCACCTGTCTTGCAAGTAGCTGTCCATTAATCTCCTCAGATTAACAGGACAGCCCTCCTCTGCTAATCTGACCCTTATGGCCGGCCACCAGGCGTTATCGAAGGCTCCCTCTATGTCCAGTGAAATCATAACAACCAATTTTTTCGCCCTTATTTTACCGCGTATGTGCTGTAACAGGTCATAGAGGGAGTCTTCGGTACTCCTCTGGGGCATAAAGCCATACTGGCGTGGGCTGATCTTCCCCAGCAAGTGCCACCTCAGTCTTCGTACGACCATCTTCTCTAGGATTTTCCCCAGCACCGGCAGCAGTCCTATGGGCCTGTACGACTTAGGGTTCCTATAGTCCTCTTTCCCAGGCTTCCGTAGGACTACTACCGTCGCCTCCTTCCAAATCCTAGGGAAGTGTCCCAGCTCCAGGCACTTTCTTGTGATGGCCAGGAAGAGTTCGGGGTCATTTTGAATAGCATGGCTGCAGATATCGGCCGTGAAACCGTCAGCTCCTGGCGCCTTCTTGGGGTTGAAACTGTTGGTAGCAGCTTTAAGTTCTACCATCGTGAACGGCGGGTCATGGTCTTCGTCATGGCCCGGTACGTTCACTTGGTCAGCTGTCTCTCTAATTCGCTGATGTTCTGCGTTGTCCCCCTCTTTCGTGTCTTCTTTATAAAAGTTTTCCGCCAGTATCTTCGCCGACTCTTTCATATCTGTTTCTTCCCCATCCTTCAGCAGCGGTATGTCTTCCTGTCTTTTCCTTGTCCTTCCTATCACCCGGTAGATACCATCCCACACACTTTCCTTATCCTGTTTTCCACAGAAACTCTTCCAACTCTCTATCTTGGCTTTCTTAACTTCATTTTCATACTTTTCTTTTGCTTGCAGGTACTCTTCGACGACTCTCGCTCTCCGGACCGGCGCGGCGCATCGGATGCGGCGTTTCTTCGTGACTGTGTCTTTCTTCAGCAACGCGAGCTCTTCGGACCACCACGGCGAGGTAAGTTTTTCTTTGGATTCCTTTATTGGTAATGTACCGGCGCATGCGTTTCCAATTATGCTCGAATACTTTTCCACCAGTGAATCCAGTACCTCTTTTTGGCTTATTTCTTCGACCTCACCCTTATTAATCCCACTTTCTTCTTTTAATTGGTCTAAATTTTCATTAAATTCCCCCCAATTTGCTTTTTTGGTCTTAAAAATTCTGGTGGTTCTCTTAATGGTTGTTCCTCTAGCCTTTTGTAACCTGATTCTAAAGGTAATACCGTTGTGGTCCGAGCTCGTGATGCTGTCGTCTACCATCCAATCTTCAGTGAGCTCTACCATGTCCAAAGAGCAGGCCGTGACGTCTACATGGCTGGTGAACGCCTTGTTCCCCCTAATGGTGTCAAACGTAGGGGTGTCTCCTTCGTTTAGCACCTGCAAGCCTATTTCCTCCAATGTCCCGCTCATTGCTTCCCCCCTATGATCCAGTTTTCCGCTTCCCCACCAGGTACTCTTCGCGTTCGTGTCGCCACCAATGAGCAGTCTTCTAGGTCCCAGTTCATTTGCGATGTTCTTAACCTGCTCCAGGTATGGCTCTATAGGTAGGTTCGGCTCAAAGTACAAAGAGACGGCGGTGATCTCCCACGCGCTGCTCCGGATCCTCACCACTACGATGTTATTTGTGGTGAGTTTCGGGTACTGTGTGACATCAAGGTCATGATCAAAGACGGCTATCGCCGCCTTCACAGGCCCATCTTCCTGTCCAGCGCTCTGGTAGATCCTCGCTCCCCTTTGGCTCTTCATACCTTTCGCCCCCCCCACATACGGCTCCTGGAGCAGTGCAAAGGCCACCTTCCTTTTCCCTGCTTCTATCATAAGCTCACTGGTGGCCAAGTCCTTCCTCTGGAGGTTCGCCTGGACCACGAGATAACCGGCTTCATTGGAAGAGATTCTGTGGGTGTTGTCTAAGTGTGCTCGTGCGACGCCCTCAGCAATACGCCACGGAGGCCCTGGCGAGCGCATCCCACTTTCTGCGAACTGCACACTCCTGACTAAAGGCGTTGTGGTTTCTTGCGGATATTTTCGCCTGTGCGCAGTTGCAGCACGACGGCTCCACACCGACAAGTCGGTCTGCGCAGTCTGTCCAGAGGTGATTGCCTCCGCAATAGCTACACCTCTTTTCCGTCTCTTTGCAGAACCGACGTCCATGCCCATAAGCGAGGCAGAGCGAACACTGCACTAGCGGCGATTGGTCCGCCACCCTTATGTGCTGGAGGTCGATGTGAACGCGCTCCGCCGCCGTGAGTCGCTGCCAAACCGCTGGTGACACCTGCAAGACAACGTGACAGGCGTGAGGGTTTCTCGTCTTCCGTCTATATTTTACAGCAATTCTTTGGTCGGCCGTGGGTATGTCTTTGAGTAGGTGCTTATTTTGGGTTCTCAGGGCTGTCACGACGTCATCATCCGTGTTGTACGCCATGACATCCTTGAAAACTACCAATGGGTCTTTGTTCTTAACCTCTTCCACCTGCATTTTTGTTCCTGCTTCCTTTATCCTTCGCGTGAATTTTTCCAACTCCTCCTTCGTATCACATCCCACTATTACTTTCTGGTCTTTTGCCTTCCTTATCCTGTCCACCTTGATTCCTGTTGTCTTTGCGTCCACTGCCGACCTTATCTTTTCCACGACCTCCCCGCTGCTGTCACCCTCACTACTTATGATGACTGAGTGCATCTGGGTTACAGGAGCCCCCCTCGCCGCCACCTCCGCGTATGATGCACCCCGCCCCAGCGCGACGTCCGATAGAGAGCACGATTGGAGACGGTCGACCAATGTCCGAGTGTACTCCTTACACTCGGCCATCTGCCGCCCGTGCTCCTCCATGCCCTCCATCAGAGATCGCACCATGGCGGCCTGCATCGCCCCGGAGTCGGTGGGGGGGACTTCTTCTTTCTTTTCCCTTTCCCTTTCTCTTGATTTATCTTCTCTTTCTTTTTCAGGTATGGCTGCACCCTCCGCTTCCTTAACCAACTGGTAAAGCCGCTCTACAACTGTGGTGACGTCAGTTTTAATGTCAGTCCTTAGGTTTCTTGCGCTGCCCAAGCTGACCTTTGCCTTCTTTAAACATTCTCTGGCTTCAGCTGTTCTGGTGGCGAACCTGGGCGTCGGAGGATTGATTGGCGTCTCTACCGTTGGCCTGCGGGTAATTTTGGCGTCCTGTGAGGATTCCGTCTTTTCTTTCGGTTTCGAAAGGACAACGGTAGCGTCCATTATTGGAGGAGTCGCTGTAGTTGGAGTACTATCCGGTTTCCCAGTCTCCCATTCGTCAATGCTACGCCTGACCTTTGAGGTTTTGGCGGAAGGCCCTGCCTTCACTGTCACATCAGCGGCGATGTTTTGGGAGTCTTGGTTGCCGGTCGCTGTCATTTTTGTTGGTGTACGATAGCCAAACATGTCGGGGGATTCGTCAATATGTATAAAATTGTATAAAAATATAAATTTGTCAAAAAAAAAAAAAAAAAAAAAAAAAAAAAAAAAAAAAAAAAAAAAAACTGGGTAAATATACTGATAGAGCGAGCAGCGCTGAGCACAAATCCAAAAACGATTTTTGAATCGGATCACCCCCCGAAGAGTTATGACCGATTCAATTTTGTGTAGTGGGTGATGGGCTTTATTTTGGCACTTTATCTGGCTGGAGAGAGCGGGCGCCGCCGAGCACAACGCAAAAATCCGTTGTTCGCTCAGGTAACCCTGTCTTAAGTTATAACAATTTCAAGCGCGTGTAGTGGGTGATGGCCTTTATTTTTGTTGTTCCGAATGCACCCAAGTTTGGGCTTGTTTTGTTGGGAAAAATATTTCCCGTCGGTTTTCGAATCGGTACCTATATAAAAAGCACCTCTAATTTAAGTATTTAATTTAACAAAAAATTTTATTATTTTAATTTTTAAAAATTATTAATAATTATAAACAGTGGCCTAAAAATCCTGAAAAAATTGATAATAGGTACTACGAAATTTATATAATTTTTTAAAATAAAGATTATTTCAATAAGGAGAAGTTTGGGGTACCCCCCTTGCCCCCCTTTGGTTCTAATGCTAATATCTACAAAACTACTGGGCCGATTTCGATAAAATTTTGCACCGACTAAGAACTAATTACACCCTAATTTTTACAATAATAAAAGTGGTACCTCACCGATCTACTTACAAAGTTATAATTATACGAAATTTACAATATTTTGTTTTATTAATAACTTTTGATTTCTTCAGCCGATTTTTTTGGATGATATGTCCTTTGACTCGCCTCGTCTTCGTCTTTCATATAAACACGTTCGTTTCTTTGTTTACAATCTGGAACAGGTACCTCGCGCCACGTGCTAAGTTGTTTTTTTGCGTTTTATTCCAAGATGGTTGGTGGAAAAAATCAGCAAAAATATCCACGTTGTAGAGCTCGATGAGGCGCGTCTTTTGACACTTTAAAATTTATATGTCACCGCGATAGATTTCGCGTAATCCTTGTTTGAATAATTTTTTGTCAAATTTTTCACTATTTCTTCAATAACTTTCGAAATTGAAACGTTAGGAAAAAACCACTTTCACTATCTTGTTCAGCGTAATTTTCCGCGTCTTTTGGTATATAGCAACTAATTTTTTTGCAGTTTTTGCGCGCGTATGCGCTCCGGCGGTTCGTGTGCGACGGTTAGGTTAGGTTAGGTTAGGTTAGGTTAGGTTAGGTTAGGTTAGGTTAGGTTAGGTTAGGTTAGGTTAGGTTAGGTTAGGTTAGGTTAGGTTAGGTTAGGTTAGGTTTTTTTTTTTTTTTTTTTTTTTTTTTTTTTTTTTTTTTTTTTTTTTTTTTGCCCCCCTGACACCTAGTTAATCAGGGACGTTGCTACTATTCTTTTTTAACTAATTATCTATTGTTTGGCAGAATTTTCCCTATTTCCCTATTATTTTATTTTTCATATTACTATCTGTTATTTTATTTTTCTAGTTTTTAAACAATGCTTTGTTTTACTTCTTCTTTCAGGTTCATCATACTTACAAATCCAGCATATCATACCAACACCATTTTAGCGCTAAAAACATGAAACCTTACATTCTAGTTTACATTAATCTTAAACATTTTTTTAAATTCTACTTACATTATATATTAACATCATCTGTTTTCATATGCTTGTAATACATATACTACATTATATATATTCAACATATCTTATATACTACTTATTCCTTTTTATTACAGTATTTGCCAATTTGTTACAGAATTTTAAAAATTTTTCTTGCTTATTTTTATCACAAAATATATTACTAACATTTTCCTTACTCAGCGCTACTTCCAGCTCCTGTTCCGTGTTTTGCCTTTCCCTGGCAAAGACAGGGCAATCAAAGAGTATGTGCGTCACCGACTCCTGCACATCCGGGTCACAGATGCATGATGGACTCTCCTTACACTTGAACCTATACAAGTATTCGGAGAATCCACCATGCCCCGTGAGTACCTGCGTCGTCACACCAGTGAACTCGAGTTGCCGAACCAATTTATATGCCCTCACGGCGTCGGGAAGGAACATTTTGGTTACTGCCGCTGTTCCCTCCGATTTATATCTCCGGTTCCATTCATCAAGCGAATTTAACCTTATATTTCGCCTGATGAATGAAACCGGGCACAAGTCATAGTCGTATTTGGTCTTTTTATTTATAGCTGCTTGTTTTGCTAACTCGTCGGCCCTTTCGTTACCTTCCAACCCGGCGTGTGCCTTAATCCAGAACAGAGACACGCTCTTGTCCTGGAGAGTCGCCGTCCTGATATTTGCCCGCGTTTCCACTGCCAAAGGGTGCAAGGATTTATTGCCCACCACCGCATCCAGGGCAGACCGCGAATCGCTGTACACGCCGAAGCTCCTGGCGGTACTTTTCAGTATCGCCCTCGTGGCCTCGCGTACGGCCAGGAGTTCCGCCTGGTAGACAGTGCAATACGGTGATAGCTTGAGTTTGAAGGCTTTGGTCTCGGCGTCACCATCCCATATGGATAGAGACGCTCCGACCTGGCCCTCAATCTTGCTGCCGTCCGTGAATAGACGGATTTGCTGGGTGTTATTAGCATCCGTTTGCTCCTGGTCCACCAGACACACAAACCCCAGGCTCATACGCTCCGCCGGATGAGGAGCCTCGGCGAACACAGAGACCCTTTCCACCTCCCTGCCCGCCAGCACCGGCTGCGGGACACCCCTCCTCGCCTCGTACAGAGCAGCCGCTTCCTGAATCCGGAGATCGAGGGGGAGTATCCCAGCCAGCACCAGTGCCGCGTTCAGAGAGACGGTCCGGTAAGACCTGGTCAGCTTTTGGGCAAAGCCTCTCTGGACGGCGGCGAGATGCCTACGCACTCCCAGTTTACAGGCGGCCTGGGCCCAGGCACCAGCCGCATACAGAATAATGGGCTCCACCGTCGCTGTGTATATCATTCTTATGATTTCCGGGTGGAGCCCCCAACTTATCCTGGCAGCTCTGGACAACTGTTTATGCACGTTCAACGCCCTCCTGCAGACATCTGCAACATGGCCGTTGAACGTCAGTTTGTTGTCGATAGTGAGCCCCAGGATTTTTATTTCTTTTGACATGCCAATGCCGACCCCCCCCATGCTCAGGAGTGGTGTGTCGTACTTTAATTTTTTGGTTAACACCATGGCCTTGGTCTTGTGTGGCCCAAAGTTTAATTTATTTCTGACGCCCCACTCCTGAACGTAGGCCAAGGCGGCATTGGCACGTCTCTGTACTTCCAAGGCTGTGTGCCCATCGAAAACCAGGACCACGTCGTCCGCGAAGGCCTGGCAATAATCGCCTCTACGTTCCAGTCCCTTCAGCAGTGGATCCAGGAGCAAATTCCACAGAATCGGACCACCTATCGATCCTTGTACGCAGCCTTTGTTGGTGCCTTTGCAGTACTCCTCACCGCCATACCTGACCCTGACCATTCTGTCCTGCAGGTAGTTGTCAAGAAGCTTCCTAAGGTTTACGGGACACCGCTCCTCAGCCAGACGTACCCTTATTGCCGGCCACCATGCATTATCGAAGGCTCCCTCTATGTCCAATGATATTACAGTAACCAGCTTTTTGTCATCAATTTTACTGCGCACATGGTGTATCATGTCATAGAGGGAGTCTTCGGTACTTCTTTGCGGCATAAATCCGTACTGGCGGGTGCTGATCCCTGGGAGTATATGATGCTTGACTCTACCAATTGCTAGCTTCTCCAGTATCTTCCCTAGCACCGGCAGCAGTCCTATGGGCCTGTATGATTTAGGGCTTCTATAGTCATCCTTTCCTGGTTTCCTCAGGACTACTACCGTGGCCTCTTTCCAGATAGTGGGGAATAGCTCTAGCCTCAAGCATTTGTTCAGAATGGTCAGGAACAGTCTCGGATCTCTGCTTATGACCTGGCTGCATATGTCGGCAGTGAAACCGTCGATCCCGGGGGCCTTTTTGGGATTAAAGCTTTCCACAGTGGCTTTCAGCTCTTCCAATGTAAACGGTGGGTCAGATTTAGTATCATCGGCCGAGCCGTTTACTTGGTTTGCAGTCTCCCTCATTAGCTTGTGGTCAGCGTTTTCTCCCAACGGGGTATCCTCGGGATAGAAGGTCTCCGCCAACAGCCCAACTGACTCCTTAAAGTTGAGATCGATTCCATCCTTTTCCAATGGCAGGTCTTCTTGCCGCTTTGTGGTCCGTCCTATGACTCGGTATATCCCCTCCCATACCCCTTCCCTGTCCTGTCTCCCACAGAAGTCCTTCCAACTATCAATCTTTGCCTTTTCCACCGCAATCTGATATTTTTCTTTTTCTTTCAGGTACTCTTCTACAACTCTTTCTCTTCGGGCCGGCGCTGCACACGTGATTCGACGCTTCTTGGTGGTTACTGCTCTCTTCATCTGCGCGAGATCTTCGGACCACCACGGTGAGGTAAGTTTTTCATTGGACTTCTTTTTTGGCAATGTATCGTAGCAAGCTCTCGCTATCGTGCTCGAGTACTTTTCCACCAAGAAGTCCAATTCCTCTTTACAGGTAACTTTCGCGATTTCATCTACATTCAGGTGGTATTCTAGTTTTAATTGGTCCATTTTCGCATGAAATTGGTCCCAATTTGCATTTTTAGTGTTAAAAATCCGCGTTGTTCTCTGAATGGATGTGCCTTTTGCTTTTGTTAGCCGTAGGTTGAATGATATTCCGTTGTGGTCCGAACTCGTGACGTCGTCTCTGACCTCCCAATCTTCAATCAGCTGCAGCATGTCCGTGGAACAGGTCGTGATGTCCACGTGGCTCGTGTACCTTTTGTTACCCCTCACGGTGTCAAAAGTCGGGGTGTTGCCTACGTTGAGCACGTGCAGGCCCATTTCTTCAATGGCTCCGGCCACCTCCTCGCCTCTGTGGTCAGTTTTGACACTGCCCCACCAGGCGCTCCAGGCATTTACGTCACCTCCTAGGACGAGTCCTCTTGGGCCTAGCTTGTCCACAATTTCTTTAAGCTGGTCCAGGTATGGCTGTACGGGTTTGTCCGGCTCGAAGTAGAAGGATACGACGACGATCTTCCAGGCACTGCTTCGGATCCTCACCACAGCGATGTTATTTGTGGTGAGTTTCGGGTACTGCTCCACGTCAAGGTTCGGATCGAAGACGGCAATTGCCGCCTTGACAGTCCCTTCTCCTAAATCAGTGTTTTGAAAGATCCTCGCTCCTCTTTGGTTCCTCATTCTCCTTGCCGCACCCACGTACGGCTCCTGGATCAGCGCTATGGCAGCCTTCCTTTTATCTGCTTCGAGCAGAAACTCCGTTGTGGCCAATTGCATCCGTTGGAGGTTAGCCTGGATCACTGGGTAGAGTTTTTCGATGATTGCGGTGGATTCTTGCTCAGGCGTTGTGGTGCCCAAAGTGCCTTTTCCGCCTTTAGCAATAAGCTACTGCAGACCTGGCCAGCGTATCCCACCTCTGCCGCACAACACAGCTCTGGCTGAAGGCATTGTGGTCAACCACAGTCAGCTTTGCGCGTTTGCAGTTGCAACAGGCCGGGGGCTCACCGAGTAGACGATCTGGGCACTCGGACCACAAGTGCGAACCTCCGCAGTGGCTGCACTTTATGGTCGCCTCTTTACAGAAACGTCTACCGTGTCCGTACGCCAGGCACAGGCTACACTGTATAAGGGGCGATTGGTCTGCTACTTCGATGCGCTGCAGGTCTATGTGCACTTTCTCCATCTCCATCAGCCTCTGCCATACTCGTGGAGCCACCTGCATGACTATGTGGGTTGTAAGGGAGTTTCTGGCTCTCTTCCTATACTTAACCACAAGTCTCTGTTCTTCGGCAGGTATTTCCTTGAAGAGGTCGACATTCTGGTTTCTCAGGGCGGTCATTACTTCTTCGTCAGTGTTATAAGCCAGTACGTCCTTGAGAACCACTAAGGGATCCTTGTTTTTTATATTTTCTACCCTTAGATTTGCACCCGAGTGCTGTATTTTCTGCCTTACTTTGTCTAATTCTTCCGCCGATTCGCATCCAAGTACGACCTTTTGGTCTCTGGCTTTGCGAACGTGGCTCACCCTTATGCCTTCAGTCTTTGCGTCGATCGCCGTTCTCAACTTCTGCACCACCTCGCCACTGGTGTCTCCATCACCCGTTACGAGTATGGAGTGCACCTGGGCAGATGGCTTTCTTCCTGCCAATACTTTAGCATACGTGGGTTTTGGGGCCGAAGAGCTCTCCGGTGGGGAGCACGACTGGAGACGGTCGGCCAATGCCAGAGCCTGTCTGTTATATTCCTCCATTCGCCGACCGTGCTCCTCCATGCCACCCATCAGAGACCTCATCAGCTCCATTTGTGGTGATGGTGTGTCCCTTTTTGATTCTTCTTCCCTATTCGTTTCCTCTTTGTCCTGAACTTTACCCTTTTTCTTTTCTAAACTTCCTTTCTCACCTTCTGCCTCTTTTACCAGCTGATAGAGCCTTTCCAACGCCGCCACCACCTCGAATTTAATTTCTGATTTAATGTTCCGCGAACTTGCCAGATTTTGTTTCGCCTTAATTAGGCAATTTTTGGCCTCTACCACTCTGTTCGCATGTTTCGGTGATGATGGTTTTGGCAAGGGTTCTTTTTGTTTGAGCAGGTCTTTCGGGGCAGCCTTTTTTGGGGAGCTTGTAGATGTAGAGGCGCTCCCTTGTCTTCCCGATTCCCATTCTCCGACACTCTTCCTCACTTTTGAGGTTGTGGGGTCGGACGTCTTGGAAGGCCCAGCCTTTGTCGTTTCAGCTTGGTCTATAGTATCCGTCTGTATGCTGCGTTTACTACTAGTAGTAAACGTGTTATTTAGGTTCGAAGGCCCTGCCTTCTCTGTCAGATCCGAATTACTACGAAGGTCTTCGGGAGATTTATCCATTATTTTAATAGGTGTACGATACATAATCTGGTCAGGGGCACGTCAATGTTTAAAATCTATACTACTAAGGTACGGTCAAATTGTAAATATGTCAACAGTCAAGGTATTTTTAATATAATAAAGTTAATTATTTACAGTTACTAATACTAATTCTTTGGTTTCAGGTACGCTCGAGCTCACCGGCAGGTCACCAGGTAAGTAGTTTTTATTTTCAGGTCAGGAAACACAGCCGGAAGCAGCACTCAGGTAAGTATATTACAGGAAATCACCGAATAATACCCAGAACCGCAAGAAATTTGGCCCAAAAAATTCGGCCCAACGAAAATTCGGCCCAAAATTAGACCCAAAAAATTCGGCCCAAAAATTCGGTCCAAGGAAAAATTCGGCCCAAAAATTCGGCCCAACGAAAAACTCGGCCCAAAAATTCGGCCCAACGAAAAACTCGGCCCAAATATTCGGCCCAAAAATTCGGCCCAAAAGATATTGGCCCGAATAATTCGGCCCAAAAACTCGGCCCAAAAACTCGGCCCAAAAAAAAATTTGGTCCGAATAATTCGGTCGAAGTGGCTTAACCTGAGAATTGACTTAAATGCTAAACAAAACAACTTACAGATAAGATAATAATATTTTACTCTTAACCTAGTGTCTTATCTATTCTTATCTCATCTTCCACGCGATCACGTGACCCTTTTTCAGTTTTCAGTTTTTGGTTTTCAGTTCTTCTGCGATATCTTCGGATATATTCACCCTACCGCTTTGGTTCTGGTATCGTTTTGTAGATATCGCGACGGCGGATTTAATGGTTTGTCTACTGGTATGCTCTGTCGCCGTTTATAATTTTTTACTTAAATTTATAATTTTTACAAGTTTATAATTGCCGTATTTTTGCCAATTTTACTCCGATTTTTAATCTAAATACGTCATTCGCTTCGTCTCTTTTTTGTGCACACAGTACCTATGCTCAATCCGTCAATATGTCCGCCGCTCCCGGAAACCTGGTCACGTGACCTGTGGTTTTTATTTTTCTTTGCTATCTCCGAGGATTCTAGTCCAATAATTTTGAGTGTGGTATCACTGTTTAGATCTCGCGAGCGCGGATCTAATGGTATATTGGAAGTATACCTCGTCGCGATGGATAATTTTTAAACAATTTTTAGAAAAGTTTTTGTTTTATTGATATTATAACCGCCGTATTTTCGCCAATTTAGTTCAGATTTTTAATCTGATTGCGTCATTGAATTCGTCACGTTTAAATGCACACAGTACTCACGCTCAATCCCTCGACCACTTCCAGAATACCGATCACGTGACACGCGGTTTTATGTTTTTCTTTAATATCTCCGAGGAATTTAGTTCGAAATTTTTAATTCCGGTGTCACTGTGTAGATCTCGCCACGGCGGATCTAATGGTATAGTGAAAGGTATACCTTGCCGCGATGATTTATTTTTAAATAAATTTTTAAAATTTCCAAAATTTTGTAACGGCAATATTTTCTTCAAATTTCTTCCGATTTTTAATCTGATTACGTCCTTCGCTTCGTCTCACTTTATTCTATGTCGTACATATACTAGATCTTGCCCATCACTTCCGGATCCAAGAGCACGTGACCACGCGGTTTCCACTTTTATGGGTATAGCTCCGGAACCCGAAACCAGAAAATTCTGAAATTAGGCTCAAAATTTTCCTTGTCGGATGGCGCGTCCAACAGTACCATAAAAACAATATGTCGTCGCGATAAATCGCGAGAAAAACGCGTTCAAAGTTTGAAAATTTGTAAATTTTGAGTTTTTTCCTTCTATTTTTTTACAAATTCACTTCAAATTAAAAACGAAATATACTGTCGTGTTCGTCACTTGAATCTGCACATTTTGATATATTACACACTATTTTTATGTCACTTTTTTCACAACTTATGATTTTTTGAAGATTTTCGCGAGCGCGGAGCCAATTTTTGGCGCGTTTTCACCGTTTTGACGCGCGCGTTCGCTGTGGCGGTTCGCGTGAGACTGGTTAGGTTAGGTTAGGTTAGGTTAGGTTAGGTTAGGTTAGGTTAGGTTAGGTTAGGTTAGGTTAGGTTAGGTTAGGTTAGGTTAGGTTAGGTTAGGTTAGGTTAGGTTAGGTTAGGTTAGGTTAGGTTAGGTTAGGTTAGGTTAGGTTAGGTTAGGTTAGGTTAGGTTAGGTTAGGTTAGGTTAGGTTAGGTTAGGTTAGGTTAGGTTAGGTTAGGTTAGGTTAGGTTAGGTTAGGTTAGGTTAGGTTAGGTTAGGTTAGGTTAGGTTAGGTTAGGTTAGGTTAGGTTAGGTTAGGTTAGGTTAGGTTAGGTTAGGTTAGGTTAGGTTAGGTTAGGTTAGGTTAGGTTAGGTTAGGTTAGGTTAGGTTAGGTTAGGTTAGGTTAGGTTAGGTTAGGTTAGGTTAGGTTAGGTTAGGTTAGGTTAGGTTAGGTTAGGTTAGG
>OX411254.1:2500-5000 GCA_948150575.1 Tinea pellionella
ACCTAACCTAACCTAACCTAACCTAACCTAACCTAACCTAACCTAACCTAACCTAACCTAACCTAACCTAACCTAACCTAACCTAACCTAACCTAACCTAACCTAACCTAACCTAACCTAACCTAACCTAACCTAACCTAACCTAACCTAACCTAACCTAACCTAACCTAACCTAACCTAACCTAACCTAACCTAACCTAACCTAACCTAACCTAACCTAACCTAACCTAACCTAACCTAACCTAACCTAACCTAACCTAACCTAACCTAACCTAACCTAACCTAACCTAACCTAACCTAACCTAACCTAACCTAACCTAACCTAACCTAACCTAACCTAACCTAACCTAACCTAACCTAACCTAACCTAACCTAACCTAACCTAACCTAACCTAACCTAACCTAACCTAACCTAACCTAACCTAACCTAACCTAACCTAACCTAACCTAACCTAACCTAACCTAACCTAACCTAACCTAACCTAACCTAACCTAACCTAACCTAACCTAACCTAACCTAACCTAACCTAACCTAACCTAACCTAACCTAACCTAACCTAACCTAACCTAACCTAACCTAACCTAACCTAACCTAACCTAACCTAACCTAACCTAACCTAACCTAACCTAACCTAACCTAACCTAACCTAACCTAACCTAACCTAACCTAACCTAACCTAACCTAACCTAACCTAACCTAACCTAACCTAACCTAACCTAACCTAACCTAACCTAACCTAACCTAACCTAACCTAACCTAACCTAACCTAACCTAACCTAACCTAACCTAACCTAACCTAACCTAACCTAACCTAACCTAACCTAACCTAACCTAACCTAACCTAACCTAACCTAACCTAACCTAACCTAACCTAACCTAACCTAACCTAACCTAACCTAACCTAACCTAACCTAACCTAACCTAACCTAACCTAACCTAACCTAACCTAACCTAACCTAACCTAACCTAACCTAACCTAACCTAACCTAACCTAACCTAACCTAACCTAACCTAACCTAACCTAACCTAACCTAACCTAACCTAACCTAACCTAACCTAACCTAACCTAACCTAACCTAACCTAACCTAACCTAACCTAACCTAACCTAACCTAACCTAACCTAACCTAACCTAACCTAACCTAACCTAACCTAACCTAACCTAACCTAACCTAACCTAACCTAACCTAACCTAACCTAACCTAACCTAACCTAACCTAACCTAACCTAACCTAACCTAACCTAACCTAACCTAACCTAACCTAACCTAACCTAACCTAACCTAACCTAACCTAACCTAACCTAACCTAACCTAACCTAACCTAACCTAACCTAACCTAACCTAACCTAACCTAACCTAACCTAACCTAACCTAACCTAACCTAACCTAACCTAACCTAACCTAACCTAACCTAACCTAACCTAACCTAACCTAACCTAACCTAACCTAACCTAACCTAACCTAACCTAACCTAACCTAACCTAACCTAACCTAACCTAACCTAACCTAACCTAACCTAACCTAACCTAACCTAACCTAACCTAACCTAACCTAACCTAACCTAACCTAACCTAACCTAACCTAACCTAACCTAACCTAACCTAACCTAACCTAACCTAACCTAACCTAACCTAACCTAACCTAACCTAACCTAACCTAACCTAACCTAACCTAACCTAACCTAACCTAACCTAACCTAACCTAACCTAACCTAACCTAACCTAACCTAACCTAACCTAACCTAACCTAACCTAACCTAACCTAACCTAACCTAACCTAACCTAACCTAACCTAACCTAACCTAACCTAACCTAACCTAACCTAACCTAACCTAACCTAACCTAACCTAACCTAACCTAACCTAACCTAACCTAACCTAACCTAACCTAACCTAACCTAACCTAACCTAACCTAACCTAACCTAACCTAACCTAACCTAACCTAACCTAACCTAACCTAACCTAACCTAACCTAACCTAACCTAACCTAACCTAACCTAACCTAACCTAACCTAACCTAACCTAACCTAACCTAACCTAACCTAACCTAACCTAACCTAACCTAACCTAACCTAACCTAACCTAACCTAACCTAACCTAACCTAACCTAACCTAACCTAACCTAACCTAACCTAACCTAACCTAACCTAACCTAACCTAACCTAACCTAACCTAACCTAACCTAACCTAACCTAACCTAACCTAACCTAACCTAACCTAACCTAACCTAACCTAACCTAACCTAACCTAACCTAACCTAACCTAACCTAACCTAACCTAACCTAACCTAACCTAACCTAACCTAACCTAACCTAACCTAACCTAACCTAACCTAACCTAACCTAACCTAACCTAACCTAACCTAACCTAACCTAACCTAACCTAACCTAACCTAACCTAACCTAACCTAACCTAACCTAACCTAACCTAACCTAACCTAACCTAACCTAACCTAACCTAACCTAACCTAACCTAACCTAACCTAACCTAACCTAACCTA